>JAHHFK020003492.1:0-302500 GCA_024533555.2 Aedes koreicus
TTCTTTCAAATCCCATTTTCAACTAATTCAAGCAATAAAATTAACATTTTCGAGTGCAGTTATCTTTATGAAGTCCTTTTAAACAAATTTATTCAATGTGTCCTCCATTTTTATTAATAACATCCTCGAGCTGATGCCGGAAGCCAGAGCATGCCTTTCGGACGTAGTCCTCCGACATTGACTGCCATGTGCGTGTTATGGTTGACTTCAGGGTTTTCACACTAGGGTGTGATGTTTTACAGGCTCGTGCTTCAACATATGCCCAAATCGAATAATCCAACGAATTAAGATCTGGACTGCTAGGGGGCCACAAATCCTTCGGCCAAAGCTTCATGTTATCGTTCAACCATTGTTGGGTTCGATTGGACGAGTGACACGGCGCTCCATCCTGCTGTAGGACAACGTTTTGGTCCTCGGAGAAGTTGGCCTTCACCCAGGGAAGCACTTGGTCCTTTAAAATACCGATATACACTCCGGTATTAATTTTAACTCCAGCATCAATGAAAACAGGCGGCATTTTCAAACCGTTGGACGCCACCAAGCCAAACATTAAGGAGTGTATCGAAAATAAGCTATCCACAAACTTTCTTTCAAATTATGTTGAAAACCGATATTTTATTCATACAAAAAATTGATCCTTTATTGTACGAGGTTAAACTTGAACATAATGAAGACCGGATGAAATTTAAGTTATTCCTTCACGAATTTTCGAACTTTGGATCGAATGCTCTTCATCAAGTTCCGGACAAGTGTTGCATCGCATTTTTTGGACGCTTGAGCCCAAATTTTTTTTGAACTCCTGCATGTTCCCAGCTGCCTTACCAGTCTTCTTGAAGACCCTCTTCACGATTGCCCAGTAACGTTCGATGGGTCGAAGCTGAGGGCAATTTGGTGGATTGATATTTTTCTCAACGAAATCTATACCCTTTTCCGCAAGCCAATTGAGAGTGGTTTTGGCATAGTGAGCCGACGCTAAATCCAGCCAAAACAGTGGAGGTGTACTATGCTTCTTATATAAAGGCAACAATCTCTTCTGGAGACACTCAGATCGATAGATTTCCGCATTTATAGTTCCGGTAGTGTAAAAAATGGTTGACTTCAAACCACAGGAACATATTGCTTGCCATACCAGTACCTTTCGACCGAATTTCTCCACTTGAATCGACCTGTCCGCATCGCTCACATCCTCCCCAACGACGGCAGTAAAGTATTGTGGACCTGGAAGGGTTTTTGAGTCCTCCTTTACATAGGTCTCATCGTCCATCAAAACGCATGCATCCGGACGCTGCAAAAGACGCGAATACAATTTCCGGGCCCTTGTTGCTGCTCGCTTCTTCTGTTGTGCACTTTGTTTCGAGATTTTCTGCTTCTTGTAGGTCTTCAGGTGGTTTCGCCTCTTGATACGCTGGATCATTCCGACACTCGTTCCTGCTTTTTTGGCCAAATCACGTATTGACATTGATTTGTTCTTCATGATTAGAGATACCACTTTCTGCTCCAGTTTCGGGTTGGAAGAACCGGGTTTTCTGCCTCTTCCTGGTAGCTCATCCAAAGAATAGTGTTCCCCAAACTTATTAATGATGGTTTTAACACTCGCATGATGAATTCCAAACCGCTTCGCCAATTTTCGCATAGTAATACCCTTCTCACTTAGCCATGTGTCCAGAACCTTAATTTTCACTTCCTTTTCAATACGCGACATTTTGAAAACGCAGAATTTGAACCGCACAAACAAGTAAACAAAAGAAAGCTGACAGTCAAACGCACAGCATGCAGTGTTCAGAGCATAAAAAACCATCACAAATACATGCGTACAACGCAAATGTATGTGGATAGCTTATATTCGATACACTCCTTATGACACCAGCCGGATGTTTGGTTTGAAATTTGAATTTCACTTTTTCCGGAACGTTCTCCATTTTCTGCGGTGAAATGAACCGGTCCGTGCGGCTGTTGGCCACAGCATCGATGCTGAAAAGCTTTTCGTCGGAGAACAGGATTATCATTATTTCCTTCTTCAACAAGGAAAGCAATCTCTTGGAACGAGTTACTCGGGTTCCTTGACCCGGTCCGTAATAAGTGGCGTTTCACTCTGGGTGGGAGAGGGCGGCTCTTCTTTGGGTTCTCCGGGGTTTCTGGAAATATTGGCTTCCTTGGCGGTTTTCTTAGGGCGCGGGGTGGGGTTTGGGGGGGGGGTTTGGTGGGGGGGGGGGCGCCGCTGGGGGGGGGGGTTGGGGGGGTTTTTGGGGAAGTGGGAGGCCCCTTGGGATTTTTTGTTTTGGGGGGGAAAAGGGGGGCTTTGCGGATTTGTGAATATAATAAAAAAATAGAATATGGGGGGGGGAAAAAAATTGTAGCGGTATATGATTGAAATATAATTAAGGTAGCATGAATTTGATGAACAACAGTTACTATTCCAAATGATACGCATTTTTCCAATAAGCTTGCATGCAATAGATGAACTCCCGCATATAGTAAACTATTGCTTCAGGACAGTTCACTCATTTAGGAGTTCATTCGCTTACTCGGCGCGAGACTTTTCTCATTTAGAGCATAAAACTTGATCCGTGGGATTGAGTGTAATCTCTTGGTAGGATTACTTGTCGTCGGGTCAGTAATAATAAGACAAGCTTGAAGTCATAGACTGGAATGAAAGAGTCAGATGTAGGATGCTCGAGTGAAAGGGAGAAACTACCTCTAATCGTCTCAAAGGGTAATCGGAGATCGCCTTTAGAAAAGATCGTTTTGCGATTTCCGGAACGAAGGTCAAGAACATTAGAGCGGCCTATCTGAGGAATATGAAATGCTTTCTCGTCCACTTTAATTTGACCCGTGGAAGAGGCAGGTTGTGAAGGTTTTTTGTATATAGTTTTGCGGTGTGTTTGTCGAGGTAATGTAAGCGTGAGAAGTGTCTTAGGTGCAGTATAATTAATTGTTCGTTTATTTCAAGTAGGAAGTTCTTAAATAATTAAAATTAGCTAGAAAGTGCGGTGCTGTGCGTGATCGAAAGAAGCCAAATAGGTAACATAAATATATTCTATTGATTTATGAAGACAATGCGCTTACATAGTTGAACAGCCGTGCTACGGCTTTTATAGCTTGGTACACCTCGCGCTCGGCACACCGCACCATCATTATCACCACTACCCTGACCCCACGTGCCAGCATTAAAGTTCCCAATTTCGGCCGGAATTGGAAGGAAGCTGCGATCGTCAATAGCGCGCTTCAATAGAGCGATTTTCCCACCCACTCATCGGGAAATCATCACACAAAACTTTTGGTGAAAGACGAGTGGAGTCGCTTCACTACTCGGTGTTCTGCGTGGTGCGAGCGTCGCAGGGGCGACGGGATGGCGATAAGATAGACGTCGGTAAAGTAGACGTAAAACCGTGAGTAATGTACAAAGGGACCGCATGCATGCGTATGGTTAAGTAAGCGCAATCTAAAAATAGTCTTTGCAAATCCGCACAGCTAGAGAATAGGATATATATAGGCTAGGGTGCCCCTATGGCAGTTGTAAATAAATATGGGTTATTTTAAAAGTCAATAAATGTGTTTTGGAATGTTGGTAAAATTTGTAGTCAGTTACGTTAATTGTTAGGTTAGAAAGTTCCCGTCATGGAGGTGTACTGAACACAAGAGGTTTCTCACGTTTCGTCGTTTTGTTGTAGAATTTTGTTGTTGTTAGTTGTACTCCAAGTTGGGCTGCTTGGGAATCCCAGCCCTCCCTCTTGTCTTGAAGCGTGTGAGATCGAGGTGTTCGGAAAGCACGTGACCGGTGATGAGAATAGGCATCCCGTGCTTTTGTTTCGGTGAAAGGTTTTCCTCTTGATTAGTTTTTCATACGGTTTGAGTTAGTTCCTTCTGGAAATTCGAGATCTTTACGTCTATTAGTTCATTCTATGCATTTGCGTTTCACCTGAACTCGCCCTGAGGTTTGAGTTGCCGGGCACCCAAAACGACAAGTGGTCCTCTATTGAGGTGGCGCTTAAGCCATTTGTTTTCAAAACCCTAATTCCCGGAACGCTCTAGTAGACCGTTTTTGGCTAGCCGGCATAAGTCGGCTACAACTTTCGACATAATTTAGTCATAGAAGAAAGATTTTTTTTTGGTGGTTTTTTGGGGGGAGATTTGGAGATAAAATTATTATTTTGTTTGTGTTTTGGTTGTTGATGGGGGGGTGGAAAAGATAATTGATTTTGGTTGAATGTTGGTATGATGAAAAAGCAATGATTGTGCAGGCAGTGATGATTGTGTTGATATGATTCACCAGCTGGAGACAATTATCCTTATCGTGTTGTGGATGGTTGAGGGTTTGGGAATTCAAAGGCAATTGTTAATGATATTTTTGAAAATTGACTTGCAGTTACTGAAAATGTCCAACTGATTGAAGCTACAATCTCAAAAATCTATCAAGCAATGACACAATTATTAGCGTTCAACGTTTTTTAATTATTCGTGACGTTCGCTATTATCCCTACCCTTGCCGATAGACGTAGTCTAGGTCAAAAAAGTGCAGGTGTGGTCTTATGTAACGTTAGACCAGCATTAGGAAGTAAGTATGTGAGAAAATTCTATTCTACACTCTATAGAAAGCATTTGGTGGCCCTGAAAAGGGCCGTTTGGTTTAAATGTTGAAACGGTCACGGTTGTATTTGTAAGCATTGGTTGATTGGATTGATTAGTTGGCCACTATCTTTATGGTCTAGTTGCGGATCTTTTGGGGAATATAAATTCAATAATTAATGATAGCTTTGCTCATTGTTATAACGATAATGATTGACATAACTAGATTTTTTTCGCTAATTTTTCGTCGGCCTATTTACGACTCCACCAACTGGACCCTACATATCTAACCCATCATCACATGGGCCGGGACCAACGGCTTTACTTCCCTTCCGAAGGAAGACGAAATCAGAGATTATTCATCTCAGAAAATCCTAACGGCATCGACTGGAACCAGACCCACTGGGGTGAGAAGCAACCACGCTCACCACTACACTACCGACGCCGTCAGCCATAACTACACTGTATCAATAAATTGTCCGTACAGCACTGACTAAAATGTTGCATCGTTGAAAGAGAAATTAAAACTGAGACCCTTTTGAAGTGTTTTTGTTTCATTTACTGTAAAAATGTATCCTTTTCGTCTCACAGTCATTCAAGTAAACATAAGTACATCTCTATCAGATAAAACCATCAGATACCTAAAAAAGTTTCAAAAATGATGTCAATAAATTGTCCGTACACTTATGCCTTGTTCAGACTACAGAATTAAAACATGGTATAAGGGTTGTCAAATAATTTCAACAAGAAATTCTTCATCAAGATTGTCTTATAACAAGTTATAACTGCTCAGTCTGGCCAGTGTTTTACGTCCTTATTTCAAACAAGTCGAATAAACAAATGTACGTCGATCTGTCAAAAGCAAAAGCACGCATTGCATTACAGTGAGGAAATTACCACTGTTTACAACAGCAGACAAGGTAAAATTTACATATTTTAGTATTTTTCTCTGAAATTTGAGTATTTCAGTGTTAATTTCCAGGAAAATGGCCGCTTCTCACTGAAAAATTCCGATAGAAGTTCGGAAACTTATTATTCGCCTGAAGAATGATGGTGAAAGCTTGTCCGAAATTGCAGGCATAGTAAACCACCCACAATCATCGGTTAAGTATGTGCTTCAGAACTACCAGAGAACACAATCTCTAGAGACGACTCCCGGAAGAGGTCATAAGCCAAAGTTGACAACCCGTCACCATCTTTTGCGGGAAATTAAACAAAATTCTAGGTTGAGTGCTCCCAAACATGCTGACAGTCTGTCGAAGTACGCCAATATCAAAGTTAACCCCCAAACAGTACGGAATGCTCTCCATAATAAAGGTTACCGAGGTTGCGTTGCACGGACGAAGCCGTTCATATCTGCCAAAAATATGAAAAAGCGGCTGGAATACGCCCAAAAGTACGTGGTCGAGCCAGAAGAGTTCTGGCAGAACGTTCTATGCACGGACGAGAGCAAATTCAATATTTTTGGGTCTGACGGATTAGATAGAGTGTGGCGCAAACCAAACACTGAATTGGATGCAAAAAACCTGAGGCCGACAGTTAAAGCACGGTGGTGGAAATGTCATGGTTTGGGGTGCTTCTAGCGCAAACGGCACCGGAAACTTGACGTTCATTGACTGCATCATGGATCGATTCGTGTACCTGGATATATTGAAGAGTAATCTTAAGGACAGTGCGATGAAATTGGGTCACGAATCTAATTTCTATTTCGTTCAAGATAACGACCCAAGGCATTCCTCGAAGCTCGTGAAGGAATGGCTGCTCTACAATGTCAAATCGACGCTTCTACATCCTCCCCAATCACCAGACCTCAACCCCATAGAGAATTTGTGGGATCATCTGGAACGGAATATCCGAGAACATACAATTCAGAACAATAATCAGCTAAAGGAAGTTCTCATGAAAGAGTAGCAAAAGATCTCCCCGGAACAACCCAAAAGTTGGCTCTTTCGATGAAAAGACGCCTACAGAGTGTAATTGCAGCAAAAGGCGGCCATACCAAGTATTAACTTGGTATTTTGATTTCGTTTTAGAGGAATTTCTCGTCCTGTATGGACAATTTTTTAATGTCAATTTTGTCACTATTTTTTTTGAAAAACATTTATTTTTAACATAAGAATTAATTTTCTGTTGATTTTACTACTGGTTACAAATATGGAGATATTGTTTTGTGTAATGAAATAAATATGACACCTTTATTGATTGACTAAATATGTTTTATCACTTACTTTATATCAGAGCAACTGCTGTACGGACAATTTTACTGTGTAGCTGTTTCATCGTTGAAAATCAAGATCATTGGACGGTAATGCAAAAAAATAATACAGAATATTACATTGCAAACGGAGGCCAAAGCAGCAGTTCTTGGCTTATTTGGCGAATACTCTGATTGCTGCTCCTTTGCACGCTGGAGCAATCTAGGCATATACGTTGCCGCCATATGCTGCAATATTTCACTTTCAAACACTTTCTCAAAATATTTAAATTCCTATCGAAAGGTAGGGACACGATCCAACGCACTAAAACGCACAGAAACACTTTTAAGAACTGATTAGAATTTGACGAGAATATTACCAACATTAAACAACTAGTTATTAGAGGGTTATGTCTAATAATATAATAAGAAATTAGCACATGCCAGGAACCAGCGGGCTGCGATACCAAATAAGCAAACTTCAAACGACCCTTTGTTATTCTCAATCGGAAACATGAATTTATGAAATATTTGGTATTTATCAAACAGAAATCGGTCAGAATTCAGGATCAGCCAGGATTTAGGAATCATGGTCATACAGCAAAATCTTATAATAATGCAGTTCAAGTCTTTCCAAAATCAGAATAGTAGCCCTGAAATGGGCCCTTTTTGTGAAATACATCATTTGATAGCTATTGGCATTCTGTCAAAATTTGGGGACCATGGCGCTACTGCAAACGAAACAGAGGATTGTATACAGAATACAGATCTGTCTGTATAGACAAAGTAATTGCGGGTTTTAACACTCAACGTTGCATCATACCTAAAAATGGCTAACAACAGGATCACACATATTTTGCTCCTTGTGGTTGCGCCAACCAGCTGACTAAATTTTCCACGGGCTTGGTCAACCGACTGCATAGCACACAACTGCATGACCAATGGCTGCCTAGCCTGCCACTCGCTAGCAACAGCCAGCTTTTAAGCTTTTAACAGAATATTAACATAGTCCTCTCTTGATCCTACTCCTCTAAAGTATTTTATCTGCATGCATTTACGATAAGTCGTATCCTGGTAACTTCAGCCTTAAGTTTGATATGTATGTTATTGCCATCAGATCAATCTGTATCTGCCAAAGACCTGCAAAACGGTAAATGAACTAAATGCATATTACTGATCCTTCTCTTTATCGTTATATTTAGACAACGGGCAAGTAGACTAGTTCGGGTCATAGGAATTTCAGGAAAAGTATACAATGTCTGAAGTGGGAAAAGAACTATCATTTCGTGGCACTACTAATCGCACGACTACAATGCCTTCTCATTGGAGTTGAATTCTGAATATTCTCGGATGAGTGACTAGTAGCCAGATATTCTATAGGAATTAAGAAGTGGTCGTAAGGCCAGATCACATCTTAGGTTGTAAAACTTTTTATAAGAACACTGCGGTCGACTACGGATAGTCGAGTCCGACCTTCAGCATCTAAATGTTAAGCTAAAAAGTAGTTGTTTGTGCTAATACATCTGAGAACATAAAAAATAACAAACAATGAATTTAAAATTTGCTCTTTTGCTTTTCGTGTTCGCCATCCCCGAAGCTTATAACACAAATGCAAAAACTGGTCAAACCATTTCAAAATCTCGTCCTCTACTGCTTCTATCGCTCTCCTTCCAGATTTCAGAATTTTGATCGGAACACTTCGGAGTGTTATAAATCTGGCACCTCAATATGACTGCATATTGCAAATTACATCTCGCTGTGTATATATAATTCTAATTTACATCTCTTGCTGTGAAACACAATGCCCGTGCTTCCCCTAACTAGTCCAGCAACGTGCACATGTCACAATTTGCACAGGCGCAGATTCTCCTCTCGCGAGAGTCTTTTGCAAAGTTTACAAATTTTTGTTATTTGTTGAGTAGGTTTTGGAACCATACTGAAGCGGCTAGCCTTAACTTGATAGTGGCCACTCTCTCCCATTGTGTCGGTGACTGTCACGCTATTCGTGTCGTCAAAGTCCCGCATCCGGAGTCCGGGTGGTGTGTCGCGTACTAAAGCTAGTGTCATCCATATAAAGAGCATGCAAAGTGAAAAACATGGCGCCCGAAGGTAGACAGTAGTAGCTGCCTTGAAATCTAACGGAGTAGCACTTCCCGTAGACCATTAGGAGATGATAATCGCGTAATTCTTCACAATCAATCTATCAGTATTACCTATTTATGCTTCCCAAGCGAGTCTGTAATCCGAGTCTCTTATTCTATACACAAGATAGCAAGAACCTACTCATTGCTATCATACCGTGTTGAAGTAGTGTCTCCAGTGTCCCAAATTGTATATATTGAAATTATGTGTACACAAGAAGGCAGAAAATGCACTAATTAGCGTGTTGCGAAAACGTGTGTAATGTGTGCGAAGAGAAAAGTCAGAAGTCTAGTTCAGAATAGTACCAGCACCTGTGCGATAGTGCGATACGTATAGATATCATCAGTGGCAAAAAGAGGAAAAATCGATTCGTATGGTGAGAAGAAAGAAAACGAATACAGTACTAAGTAAAAAGATGCAGCAAGTGCATGGTACCCCAACAAGGAAAGGAATATCCAACACCCCCTGAGTTGTTGTCACTGTCCTGAGAGGTTAAACGATCCTCTGGTATAATCCCAAGTGATAACTAAACGACAATGAATGCCGACCGGAGCAAACGACAGTATCGATCTGGAAATACTCTGTTCAGCGATGATGAGCTGGAATTATCATCGGTAGGTTTACACTTCTCGATGCATGGATATCCTCATAAGTCATGATGATTATCGCCGATAGAACAGCTTAGCTGTAGAATAGTAATGGAAGAATGAATCACATCTATTATATTCCGCTGTGAAAAGGTGCTATGATAGACGTTATTGTGCAGTGGTATAGGTTTTAAACTGAGCGCAATTATTATCACACGACAGATTGCCTTTCGTGCATTGTATTGACCGATGCCTGGAGCGGAGTTACGTATAGCTGAGCGATTTGTATGCAAACAACGATTCTCCCTTTAAAATTTCGGATGCTTTGAAAAGGGGGCTATTTATGATGTCATTAATAGGTATTCCCCCTGTCGATGATTATCAGTAGTGCACTTCAATTCGATGTAGTGAATTACGGAGTATGGACTTCAAGTTTTTTGTTATTGCTTCGGAACATTTATTTCTTTTTTCATTGAAACCTAAATTAGTTAAATTAATCTTTTACGAAGTCGGATTTGAACTTATTTTCGTACTAACGCCAAAATTGCCCTACTCGATTTGTATGTATGTATTGAATATTTTTTGTTGTGGGTAAATCTTCCATAACTATACTCAATGTATACTCAGAATGGTGCTTTAAATATTTTTAATAAATTTTAGCACGAAAAAATTGCTCAATTTTTTCCCCCAAGTACAAACATTATGGTATTCAGTAATTTTGAGTAAATAATCCAATAGAGTGTTAAACATTTCAAAGTTTTAAAACAAAATTCCTGGATTCATTGAAAGATTATTAAATTCATGCAAGTTATCATTAGAAAAAAAATCGATTGTTTAATATGAAACAAAAAAAAAACCATAAGGCAGATGAAAATATTAAAATTGGATGTCACATCTCAAACATAATCCATCTACCTCATATTGGTTTTGGACATTTTCATTCTGATCATTTCCAGCTGAAACCAGGCAAAATAAATCATTATCTTCTAAGACCCTCTCTGATTTTAATCAATCTTTGCACATGGTTTCGGTATGGAAAATCACGGCTTTTACTTGGTCAATTTTTTTTTTGTTCAAAACTAGCTTTTCAAAAGGGCGCATGTGTTTTTTTTTTATTGAGTAATCTTCAAAATATCATAACTCGTAAACCGTTGATTGTAATAAAATTGGGTTTGAAAAGAAGTTGTCGATAATCAATCAAACTTTGTAAAAAACTTTTACTCTTAAAACAAAATCATTTAATAATAAAATTTGAAAATGGTGAATTAAAAAATGCAATGTATGATATTTTTTTCATTTTTTTTCTGGAAACTCCTTAAGTCATACGGAGAAAAAAAAAGTGAGAAACCACACGGTGTAAATTTCCTACCACACAATCGACCATGAACTATTACTCAGTAGGGTAAGAGACGCGTTTTTAGCAGTTTATTCAGCATCAGGGACATTTGATGAAGCTGCTTGTAAAATATAATAAGAACTGCCAATATTTAGACGTTAATCCTTCTGCTTACTTCTGATCTATCAGAACATACCTTCAGAAACATGTATTAGACTCAGAAAATTTCATAGCCATGGAATAAAGTTCCCAATAGCAGGGACTTATTAAAAGCATGTGGATTGCTTTCCGATCAAGAAAATGTTTTCTTCAGCTCCGCAATCTATACATAAACTAAAAATATTGTATGAGGGCGATTCCGTGCATGTGTGCGAAAGCGAAATGAAATAGGCCAGTTCGCGATTTGCAAACGTCAATTTCCTCAACCCACTCCTTCGTTCTACTCATCCACTATCGAAAACAATCAGCCATAACATGTCGATTGCTATGATCACAATCTCATCTACTAGCAGGTTATGAGACAGACGCACACGACCAAACCTTTAGTTTGTCATTGATCTTTAGATTGGCAATGTGTATTTCTTATTTCATTTACTCTCACGGAAATGTTAGACAAAGCGACTGTGACGACAAACGGGATACTTTGTTTAAAAACAAACAAATCGACAAAGATTTTTCATTAGGGCCTAACTGACAAACGTAAACAATGGCTTCTTCCGTAAATTTATCACAGAGGCTACCCATGTAAGCCTCCAATTCTATCGGATAAGGGAACTCTTCCTCTTCGAAATGACCGTGGTGGATTGATTAAGCGAGTTTTCAATGACTAGATATTGGCGTAAAAAGCCATTGTTTACGTTTGTCAGTTACGCCCCAATGAAAAATCTTTGTCGAAATGTAAGAGACAGCAGGCTTCACGTTACAATACCGGTGCGCTATAGACTATTGCACGGAAAAAGCTAACCTCACTTTTCACCATGAGAGTATAAGAGATAGCAACAACCGTCGTGTTCTCCGTCGTTTTTTCTCACACACGAATTTCTGAACACAAGGGCACCAGTACCTGTCAAATCTGAGGTGTGACGTCACTGTGATTTGGACCATATCCATGGTTAAAAAGGAGTTTGTTTTTTTTGGAGGAAAAGTTTAATGGGTTATGCACAGAAAAAGCTAACCTCACTTTTCACCATGAGAGTATAAAAGATAGAAACAGCCATCGTGTCCTCCGTCCTTTTTTCTCACACACGAGTTTCTGAGCACAAGGGCACCAATACCTGTCAAATCTGAGGAGTGACGTCACTGTGATTTGGACCATATTTTAGAGATTTCCAGCCTTTGGCTGGGTTGTCTCTGACATGTGAGAAGGAGGTGATGAAGACATTCCCCCCGGTACACGCGATAAAATGCAAAATACACAAAGGCAAAATTTGAGCGAACTTCTTCAGCAGGTAGGGAACTGATGGTTTTCTAGATGATGTATTTTAAATCTTCAAAATGACAATAATAAAATGGTAATGAATCATGATTTATACATCTAATCATTATCCCGATAGATAGAGCTTATGTTCGTATCATAAAAAGTGGAATAATTTGGAAAATGTAGGAGTGTTAGACCTGTTTCCTAACAGCTGATTAAAATTGTAACCCCTGATTAAGCCGTTCCTTACCCTATATGATCTGATAAAACAAAGGTTGCTTGATGTCTAAACAGACAGAGTAATAACCCAAGCAACACACATAACGTTATGCAACGTCATGATTGGTTGCAGTAACTCTATTGTGATTGAAATGAGTCACAATCAAGTATCCTCAACCGATTTGCAACAAGTGTCCTGCTAGGGAAGTTAGCATTAACATGCATTGTTTATGAAATCAGACAATCTTCCACAGGTTAATTTTTTAGGTAGCTTGAATCCAGACGTTATTTTTATTTGTACTTATTCATGCATGCCCCTTGGTTTTGGTATCGTAAATAATTTACAGATATACCTGTATTATATAAAAAAGTACCTGCTACATGTGTGTTTAAATAGGTTGATATCATCCCGGTCAGCAAATATTCGAACTTTGCTGAAATACTTAATTAGGTATTTTGAACCAGGGGGTGCGACTCTATCCCAGATGCAGGAATTTTTTTGTTTTGCTTTTGTGCGATGTGCGCACGCTTAGTAGATAGAAAGAAGATTGATGAAGATTTTAAAGATTTACTGCAAAAAGATGGAGCACGATGCAAGTTGATGGATTAAGATTCACAAGCTAAAACAAGATTTTTCAGAGATCGATTCATTAGCGTGAGATTTTTCGATCATATTGAATCTGGATTTAAATGTGTCACACCCCCAGTTTTGAACATTGTATAAAGGGTGTTCCGATCAAAATTTGGTCAAACAGTAATGTGTGTGAGTCGGTCAAAGTTTTTATTAATAAGTCAAATTCTTTTTCTTTTTCAAGTTCAGTTTATACAGAATACAGGAGAAATATTCAACTAAGCTTCCTTTTTACCGAATGCGAATTGCCGGTTCTTTTGCCATAAGATTTTGTACAGTCTCTTTGTCCACTTTATTCGCCGCAGAACGCCAGTTTGCCTTGAACTGATTCTCGCTCAAAACAGCTTTTTGAGTCTTCTTAAGGCTTGACGATGACCCAATATTGTTCGATTGGGCGGAGCTCTGGCGTGTTGGGAGGGTTCTTGTCCTTGGGCACCACTTGAACGTTGTTGGCAGCCTTTTTTCCGTAATGGCAAGATGCCAAATCCGGCCAAAATAGAACGGAACAATTGTGTCGCTTCAGGAAAGGCAGTAGACGTTTTTGTAGGCACTCGCTCAGATAAATTTCCTGGTTGACGGTTCCGGTCGCAATGTAAACGTTGCTCTTCAAGCCACAGGTACAAATGGCCTTCCACACCTGATATTTCTTCGCGAACTTTGACAGTTTAATGTGCTTGAAAATATCTGCCACCTTTCTCCGTCCGGTTGCCGTATAAAATTCCTGTCCAGGAAGCTATTTAAAGTCTGCCTTGACGTAAGTTTCATCGTCCTGTACCACGCAATCAAACTTCGCCAGCATCGTCGTGTACAACTTTCGCGATCGTGCTTTGGCCGACGTGTTTTGTTTATCGTCGCGATTTGGAGTCACCACTTTCTTGTAAGTCGACAGTCCAGCTCGTTTTTTTAGTTCTATCCACGGTTGAAGGCGCCACTCCCAGCTTCTTTGCGACATCTTGGACGGAGAGGTTGGGGTTCCACTCGAAACAGCGGGCAACTCTTTTTGTCGTCGCTGTGGCCTCCGGCTTTCGATTTCCCCCGATCCAGCTTTCCTGGCTGTCGACAAACGTTCACCGAACACTTCTAATACATTGGTAACAGTTGATTTAGCCACATTCAACAATTTCGCCAACTTGGCGTGAGAGTAGTTTGGATTTTCGCCATCCACGTGCAAAATTTTGATGCGTTGCTTCTCTTCCTTCGACGACATTTTGATAACTGAAGTGCTAATCTCAAAATCAAAATAGAGGCATGATGCTACATGCACACATCTTCAAAATGAGGGGTGTGCAAATTTTTTTAATGCACGATGAAAGAAAATGCGTCAAGTTTAAGTCGACCAAATTTTGATCGAAACACCCTTTAGTTAAAATGACTAAAGATAGAGATGTTTAATCTTTTTTGTAATATGGTGGTGGGGGTTTGGGTTTGTTTTTTTGGGGGGGAGGGGGGGGGAGGGTGTGGTTTGGGAGGGAGAAAAAAAGGGGGGGGGGGGGGGGGTTGTTGTTTTTTTTTGTTGGGAGTATTTGGGGGGAGGTTTTTGGGGGGTATAGTGGTAAGCGTGACTGCTTCTTGGCACCCCAGTGGATCTGGGTTCAATCCTAGTCGAGGTCGGTGGTTTTTCTGAGGCGAAAAAATCTGGTCATGTCTTCCTTCGGAAGGGAAGTAAAGCTCATGTGTTGATGAGTGGATATGTAGGGTACAGGTGATGGAGTCCTCTTCCTGGCAACGGTGGTTGTCACCACTTTGTGAGGAAATCGGCAGACGGAAAATAAACGAATAAAAAAAAATAAGAGCATTGCTTCTGATATATCTTTCTGTGGACTTTCAATGAATTTTCTTCGAACTATCTTGTGAATTTTCTTTCAATCTTTGATTGTTCATTTCGGTCTTCTAATAAACTTCCTTCTGATCGTCTTGGAGATAATCGTGAGAACTTGCAGGACAACTGTCTGTGATCTTTTTTTTTTTGTTCAAACAGTTAATTTTCAGCAGATTTTTTTTTACAGATTTGCTCAGGCTTTTTAATGCTTGTTTCTCAAATAACAATACACCGTGTCCAATATATTCTCATAAACTTTTTCCTTGCATTGGTGTTGTGCAACTACTCAACATGCTTCACGTATGTGGTTGGTGTAGTTTTGCACTATGTTTATACAAACGCTTTTAGGTTATGTCCAATTTTTTTCATTCGGTGTTTATCTTTTACCAGCGATGAAGGAGTTTCGTGCTGTGGTGATAAAAAAGTTTTTGATAGGTGAGCACCCGGGTGCTATTTTCAGAAATTTGAAAAACCTCGGAGTAAAGCGGGATTTTGTGTACCGAACCATCCGAAGGTAGCGTGACACCTGCTCGTTGGATGACCGGAAGAGATCCGGTCGTACTCGTACGGTGCGGACTGCACGAGTTAAAGTGGTTAGGGAACGGTTTAGACGAAAATCACAGCGCTCTGTACGTAAAATGGCCGCAGATCTGAATATTTCGAGAGCGTCAATGCACAATATACTGCAAAATGACCTCGGATTCCAAGCTTTCAAGAAACGTAAGGTTCACGGAGTTTCGGAACCTTCCAAGCAGAAACGACTCGAAAGAGCAAGTCTGCTTTTGTCACGGTAAGGTGGGGAAGAATTTATCTTTTCCGACGAAAAGTTATTCGTCTTGCAACAATCCCACAGTCTCCAGAAAGACAGATTGTGGGCTCTCTCTTCGAGAACTGTTCCAGAGAGTGATAGAAATATTCCACGTTTCCAAAGTGCTGCGTCAGTGATGGTTTAGCGAGGTAAATTACCACTGGTTTGCATCAAAAAAGACGTTAAAGTGAATGCCGTATATTATAAAACGGAAGTTTTGGAGAAAGTTGTCAAGCCATATGTACAAGAGGTGTTTGGAGATGATCACTATGTGTTTCAGCAGGACGGAGCGCTATCGCATACTGCAAATCTCGTTCAGGACTGGTGCCGAGAAAATTTGACCGACTTTTTGGACAAGAATGAATGTCCTCCCAGTTAACTAGATCTGAATCCTTCGGATTATTTCGTATGGTCATACAATTTTTACCTTCACAGTTTCTAGGAATCTTTCAATTTTTTTGAATGACTTAATTTTTAGCGTTTCTTTTTGTAATTTTTGTTATAAAAATACTGTTAACTTTATTAGAGGTGGTCGTTTTTTTTTGCTTATACAGTTAATTTTCTCCAGATTTTTTTAATAGATTTCATCAAACTTTTCTAATGACTGTTTCTCAAGAAATTTCTTTACATTTTAAATGAATAAATTTTAAGTGTTTTTTAATAATTTCTGGTATAGAGATTCTGTTAACTTTCTAGAGATAAATACAAAAACAATTCATTTTTATATTTTGTTTCTGCATCTACCTAAAATTGGTTCTAGAAACTACCTCCATATTTTTATGTTTTGATATCCCAGCGTGATATTTTGTACTGCAAATTTGCTTTTTCAACTAACCATAATAAGATAATATGAATGAGTCCTAAAACGGCATTTCAAACCCGCATTTAATGAGTTCATAAGGTCGAAATAAAACCTTTGATAAGAGTAAAGGGAATTTGAGAAAACTAGGTTTTAAGATTGTTTTAAACAAACTGTGTAGGTTCTCATAAACCTGACTAAAATATGAAACCTATTGGCACCTCTTGGTGTCATAATAAAAGCAAATTGATTTCTAGTGGTTTTGATAAATCCTTAATAAAACTTAATAAATCAGAAAGGTTTTGGTAATGTTACTTGGGAACTCTAAACTGGACTTCTATAAAATCTTCTATTTTCTAAAAATCCGTGAGCAGTTCTTCCAAAAGTTTTCTCTTGTTAAGATTTCACGCGATCTCCGAAAAAAAAATGATTTGTCGTTCTAAATACAGCTCACAATTTTCTACTAAACTGCAAATTTTAATTGCGATAGGACCCATTCAAGTGTGGGAGCAAATAATATAGTCTTGGGGAATAAAATATGATGGCCCAGCAGAGGGTGTTTCACTTAGATTCCATCTATTTGATTTGTTTTTTCTTCTTCCGAAGGTGGTATTATTACCGAAATAAAGAAAACCAAAAAATTACTGGATTAAATTGTTGTATTGATCCTAAATTCTAGCCTACTGGGGATCTAGTAGCCATTCTAAATTTAAAAATATTTCAAATACGTACGAGTCCGATACCTAGAAGAGAACGGTTCTATTTGCTATCTAGTGAGTTTATTTTTAATTTGTTTTTCCTTTCAATTTAGCATTTGGTAGTATTAGTAATTTTACATTTTGCTACATCTCAGTATTTTGGCACTCATGCATGCCTCTTCTATAAGGCTTCGACGAATCAAGATCAAGTTTAATTTCTTTTTTGGACCAGACAAAAATTCTGAAAAAAAATTTAATCTATGCTAAGTATCCTGCTGATCCATCATAATTTGCGCATAAAATAAACTTCATAATGAAGAACTGATCTTAATTAAAAATAAAATAATATTAGATTGTTCCTAAAACCTTGTAAAACCGTAGGCTATACCGATTAACTAACTAATGGGAATGCAATGCAATGTAGAAGAGATATGACAAATTCTATTTTACGTAACTTATATTGATTGCTTTTATTGAAAATGTTTGATTCATTGGATTATACAGAAGCCTGACTATCTGTAGTCAGTGTACTAAAACAGCAAACAACTTCACATAGTATTATCTACCTGCGGCTGGCAGACAGACCCGAAAGAACATTTACAAATCACTAAGCGCATATGAATAGGTGGGGCACTCGCATCATCCATCACGAAATAACATAGCACAGAATGGGGACCGGAGGCTTGCAATAATCTCTCTTCATTTTGTATACACACCTCAAGCTATGTCACGTGAATTTGAACGACAGACGGTGCCCAACGACGACAACCGTTCGAGTCCTTTCCCATTATAAGAAGGCCATAACCTGATGCTACTGTGAAAAGCTTCCTGCTGTTATGTCGCTACACCTGCAACATTGCTTGTAGGTATGCTGAACGTAGACATGCGACATTTGAAGACCGATAAAACGGTCCAGGCGCGGCAGTACTGTCGTTAGGATGTAAGGCCTAAATTCTACGCCGTGTTTATTATAGAAGCTTGAGAAAGTGCAAAATGAAAAATTGCTGTTGCTTCAGGGCTTTCCGTTTCACATAAAAACTTACGCCTCCACCATGCCTCCTAGATTCGCGCGGTAAAGATCCCAACGACCATTAGTGACAGTTGCTAGGTAAACGAAGGAAATGCAAAGCAGCTGGCTGGCACGGGCTGAGTTGTTATGTGAGGTACAGTTTATATAAAGGCACCTATAGGGAAAAAAGTGCCACCGAAGTGGAACGAGGGCCAGGGGTGGTACTGTAACAGTTTGGGGGTGGGGTAACCTGTGTAGCGAAGTTCTATTCATAAAAAAAAATCCGATGTTATGAGGTGGGCGAATAAATCAAAATTTCAATTTTTGCATTTCGCAACGATGGTGCTGAGCAGATAAATCGAACATAAAATGGGGATTAAGATTGAAGATTATTATTGGAATTTCTGTACAGTATGTTGAACTGACTCTTTAAAATAACGTATTCTTTGATATCATCCCCAGTCCCAGGTGCTGGAGAAGGTCAAATCCGACCGTATTGCTTCGACCAAACCGGACGAGGATCGCCGCCGGCGAACGATCATCGTTGAAAAAAAGAACGGTTCCTATGGGTTCACGTTGCAGAGCTACGGAATTCACTACAAGAAGGAGCAGGAGATCGAGATGATCACCTACGTGGACTACGTCGAGTATGATGGACCGGCCTATCGAGCGGGTATGCGAGAGGGAGATGTCATCCTTTCGATCAATGGATACGATATGGAAAAGGCCGAACACAAGACGTTGGTCAATTTTATCAAAAACTGTGATAACCGAATGAGAATGGTGGTGCTGTTTGAGGATTGCTGTAGGAAGGTGAATATTTTCTTTCCAACCGGAATAAGTGACATTCGACAATAAGTTTTTCTCCTGTTCTATACTCCTGTTCTATTCGAATATCAGTCCCACGGAAATTAATAAAAAAGTAAATAGCCGTTGTATCTTTCAAACGTGCTTTACATGCTTTACAAAAAAATCTTTCTGTGTTTCTGGAACAATGTGATGCTTATTTCGAAAAGAAAAACAGAGTCACCAAAAATAACTATGGGACTGTTTTGCGAATAGCAGCAGTATACGTTAAACCTAACGTCGGACATAGAGACGGTTCAAATATTACATCCAGTGTTGTCTGACATTTTTAACCCTCTCACCCCCTGCCACGCTTCTTGCCATACTTATAACTCGAACTGTGGCAAATTCTTAAACCACCCTCCCCTTAACCCATGGACGTAAATATTTGAGCGTACCCACAGTGCGTTGAATAGCACATAACATGCGCTATACAGCTTAGTATGTCCAACTTTAGGTTTGAAGTATAGAACGAGAGAGAAATCCATCGTCGAGTGTGACTTATTCCGGCTTTGGAAAATAATTTCTATGAACTGTGTCAACAACTCGCTTATCTTCCACAGGTTGAATTACACCTGAAATACATTCAACTTCAAGAGCTACTCAAAAGTAAAATGAACGATCTCGAGCGGATATGTCTTAAGGAGCGAGAGCTGTTGGAGGGAAAGTGGAAAACTCACAGCTTGCCGGCTCGGAAGAAAGCAACCGTTGCCAGAGGGGGTGTTTTTGGGATGGATATTATTAAATACGTTTTACTGTACTACTTCACTTTTTAAAAAAACACTTTTTTTAAAAACGCTTTCGCGAGCGTATTAGCAGAACGATTTTAATTGAAAAACTAGGAAAATTTAAACTAACACTTCTCTTGATCACTTTTTCTAAAAAAAAAAATTAAAAACTGAACACTTTTTTAAACTATCATTAGTAAACGCGTTAATTCCGTTAAATTCCACTACAGATAGCTTATCTTTTGACAACCAAAAGAAAACTCTGAAAACTGGTCCGAGAGTGGCAACATGCCAGCCAGCACTTCAAGCCACATCGTATGAGTTGAGTGTACTAGGTTAGATAATCTTGCGGAAGAATCATTCGAAGAAAGCTGATCCTTTACTGGCACATTCGGTTCAGATACTCAATGTGGGATCTCCAGGTTCACTTAGAATCTAACCAGACCCCAAGATATTTAAATTACTTAGAATGAGTTATTGGTGTACCCCAAATTTAAAGCTACCGTTGTACCGGCTACGCTTCCTAAAAAACAACCAATTCAGTTTCCAAAATTCGATACCTAGCTCTAGAGCTCAAGTAGACAAATTGCCTAAGGTATCTTGTAAGGGTCCTCGCAAGTCAAATTGGGCCCCGTGACAAACACTACGCCGCCATCTGTAAGTTTTTTCAACGTACAGTTGTCACTTAGACACGCATCAATGTCTTTGACATGAAAGGTATACAAAAGGGGGGGACGGAACATGATCCCTGAGGGAGATTCATCAAGTTAAATCGAGAAGATGTATAGTTTCCATGAGAAAAGCTCATATGTTTCTCTGACAGCAAATTTTACAAATTCATAAATGTTGGAAAACCGTGGAGGTTATTTGAATGAATTTCAATACATACTGAACAAAAACACCCTTTGATATCCAAAAAAAAAGGGGGCCCCCCCCCCCCTTTATTAGGTGTGCAACTAAGTTCCCGCTGTTTAGCAATAGATGGCGCCAGTAGTAAGTGCTGGTTGAATGTTGTACATATCAAGCGTCATAAACCAAGCTCAGACATATGGTAAACAAACCGCTTTGCCAAATCAGTGATTTTGGTTTAGTGTTATATATTTTGGTTGTTTGAAGATGTCTGATTTCGTGCCAAATAATCATCATTTGCGGGAAGTGTTGATTTTCTTCTTTCATTCGAAGAAAACGGCGGCTGAGCGAGAGCTCCAAAAAGTTTACGGTGATGCTGCTCTGAGTGAAACAATGTGTCGTGATTGGTTTCGTCTCAAAAACGGTGATTTCAATGTTGATGATCGTCCGCGTGAAGGAAGGCCAAACAACTTCGAAGACTCTGAATTGGAGGCATTGCTCGATGAGGATCCGTGTCAAACGCAAGAAGAGCTTGGTTCAGGATTAGGAGTTTCCCGCCAAGCCGTTTCTTAGCGATTGCATGCGTTGGGAATGATTCAAAAGCAAAGAACTTGGGTTCCTTACGATTTGAAGCCAAGAGATGTTGAGCGTCGTTTTTTCGTCTGTGAACAACTGCTCCAGCGGCAAAAAAGGAAGAGTTTTCTACATCGCATTGTGACGGGTGACGAAAAATGGATTCATTACAGTAACCCAAAACGGAAACATTCATGGTGACTGCCCGGGCATGCTTCAACATCGCCGCCTAGGCCGAATATTCGCGCTGCGAAGGTTATGCTGTGTATTTGGTGGGACCAAGTTGGTGTTATTTATTATGAGCTGTTGAAACCAAACGAAACCATAACCGGGGAACGGTATCGAACTCAATTGATGCGATTGAGCCGAGCACTGCACGAAAAACGGCCACAATACGAGCACAGACACGAAAAAAGTGATTCTTCAGCATGACAACGCTCGGCCTCACGTTGCGAAACCCGTGATATCCTACTTGGAAACGCTCAAATGGGAAGCCCTACCCCACCCACCATATTCTCCTTATATTGCACCGTTCGATTATTACTTGTTCCGTTCGATGGCACATGGTCTCACTGGTTAGCAATTCCACTCATATGATGACATCTCAAAATGGCTTGATTCTTGGATAGCATCAAAAGACGAACAGTTCTATCGAAATGGTACTCACGTTCTACCAGAAAGATGAAAAAAAGTCGTAGCTAGTGATGGGCAATACTTTGAATAATTCGTTTGTACCCTTTGTTTTCAAAATAAAGTTCCTTTTTCACCAAAAAACAGCGAGAACTTAGTTGCGCACCTAATACAAAAGCTAACTGAATATCCATGGAAAGCAACGCGAGACAGTCGCTTGTTCCCTTACCCCTACGGAAACCATAGTATCTGAAAGTAGATTGTTCGTCTGAACCCATTTGTCCAGAGGGAAAAGTATCATTTTCTCCAACAGTACTCCTCGCTTTCGTTTTTCTCAGTTCACAATCTTCGCGCCGTGTAGAGTATTCATCGACGTTTCACGCGATAGCCCGTCCACGAATTGTCGCCAGTACCCGCGTTTCTTGGCTTTGATGACGCTCTTAAGTTCGCGTTCAAGTGCCGTGTAGCCTTCGAAGTGCTCATGTCCACTGCAACGGAAAACTATAAACGCGTCAGACTTTTTACGATAAACTTCGGGGCATTGCTGATCCCGCCATAAAGAAGGAAGTTTCGTGCGAAATGACGTTCCTGGCGCTGATCGAGTTTGAGCTTGAAGCGCGCTGTCTAAGATCAGGCAGTCTAGGAGCAAGTTATATTCCTCTAGCGGTGGAAGCTCTTTTACCATCGTTACGGCTTCATCTATGTCTGTCGTGAACCTTGCTCAATCAATTAAACGGAGTGGTTGATGGATTTCGACGGTCGGTTGATGGATTCCGGAGGATTGAACCTGGTGGCAATCAAAATTGTTATGGACAAGTGATCACTACCGTGGGGATCCTGAATCACATTCCATGTGCAATCCATGTTAATGAATTCGAACAAAGTGTGAGGTCTAATCTACTGCCAACTGAGGATGTACTAGCCAAACGTGTAAATTCTCTATTTTTAAGAACTGTTATGTTGAAGTTGTCACAGATGTCGTATACCAAGGAAGACCGGTTGCCATCGTACAGTTCTCTACAGACTGTACCATGAGAGTTAAAACTCTCCCATGATCAACCGTGAGGTTGGTTATTTGAGGCTCTAAGAGGAACATATATAGAAGCAATTCAAAGGCTTTTACTTTTAATAACCGCCTTTAGGTAGTTTAACTTAAACTACCAGGTCCCAGGGCTGGTCTGGTTCTTTACCATTTTGGAAAGAAACACACTAGTACTTGCTGAAATTTCTCCAGTAGTTCTTATCGATGAACATTATAATTTGGAGATGGTGATCAATGGTCAAGTACAGTATTTGCAAATAATTTAAATGTTGCAGCGAGTTTCTATGATCAAATGCAACATTTAAATTATTTGCAAATAATGTACTTGACCATTGATCACCATCTCCAAATTATAATGTTCATCGATAAGAACTACTGGAGAAATTTCAGCAAGCACTAGTGTGTTTCTGTTCATTTGTGTTATGTTCATTTGATCATAGAAACAGTTGAAAAAGCTGAAATAGTTTATTATCACTAATCAGCACACTTTTGGAAGGCATTACCACATAGGGGAGCTGTTCTATTCATCTCATGAACCATTATTCATACTGATCCGAAATGTAGGTTTGATGTATAAATCAATTGATTCCTGTTGTTATTTAGTTTGCCTAGTTTCAACAACAAATAAAATTAACAATAAATAAAAAGTAAGAAATCAGATGGTTATGCGTCAATCTTTTGTTTTCGATTAGCACGAATCGAAGGGTGATGAGATGGAAATGGGATTGGTAATCCTAGATACTATATTTGTATCAAAGTCTTTTATGGTGAGGCGATTTTGCTCATACGCTATTGCTAGCTACACAGTTTTGAAGAAAAATGCAGTTTTAGAGTACGCATCGGTAATGGACGATGTAGCCGAATTGGAATTGGAACTATCTAAAATCGGGGTTTTGGATGTCCCCAGAATAGAAGTACTGTGTGAAGTTAGTACTACGGAAACCAGTAGGTATTAGATTTTCCTTTCTTCCACCTTTCCTTGAAATGGGCAGGCAGATTTGGGACTCCTGTTCAGCGACTTTTCGTCGGCGGACAAGTCTTTGCTTCCGGGAAGCGGAATGATGTTCCCTTTTCAGCCAAATCAAAGTCAGACTCATCATCTGATAGATGAGCAAAGGGATCTGTATTTGTATTGGGTGATGGGGGGCTTTTTTCACCACTTCTACGAAAGATTGCCTGGAACGTTGTTTTAGCGAGCGTTCTAATTTTCCCCCGCGCTGTTTGTACGCCGGGCACGAGGAGATAGCATGTGGAGGAGATCCCTTGCATAAAGTACATTTTGGTGTGCTGTCTGCACAGGCACCATCCGCATGTCCATGATTCACTCGTGGGAGCTTTGAACGCTCAGCCACTAACGCAATTATAAAAAAAAACACACACACACAAAACAATACAATACACAAAACTAAAGCTAAACACAAAAACAGAAAATGAAATTACAATGTATTCAGGAGACAAACTCAACTTATATGTATTATTGATCTTCTACTGCCGGGTGACGAACGTTTGTAGCGGCTTGTACCGTTGACGAGTTAAGCGCAACGAGTGTTATACGACGGTCGACGGTAATTCCCTTTTTGCTTCGTTCTCTCTTCTCTCTCTCTCTCTCTCTCTCTCTCTCAGCAATCGATCGGGTAGCCACTACAATCCTTTACCCTTTAGTTTTCTTATCATGCATAACAAATTGTTTAACTTCTTCTTAAAACTATAGCTGAACATTAGATTTCGAATGCAACTACTTTATTGCTAATACAGAAATAATTCAAATTACTGGAAATATATATAATCTTCTTTTCTTTATTTTTCGTTTAGATCTTCTTGTCGATGCCACTTCTGGTGGTGGTGGCACTTCAGGAATTTCTTCATTCGCTTCTTCAAATGCTGAGAATTTCTTAAAAAAAGAGTGCTTCAGGTATAACGCTTTCTGCCGATCCACAATCTACCTTCATTGTAAAACGTCGTTTATCTATGTTTACTTCCACGTAGCAAGGATCGTTTCCCTTCTTAATCGACAAAATATTTAAACAAGGTGACTCATCTTCCTCGGAATCCGTATTAAGATTCACTTTCAACCGCTTGAAAATACCAGATTCTTTCACATCTTCTCGCTTTGGCTTCAGCGAATCGACACATTTGACGCTATATCTTCCTTTAATAGGACTTTTCCCATTTAATCGATAACAACATTTTCTAGTGTGCCCTCTTTTTTTGCAAAAGGAACAAATGTACATAGGCTTACTAGAATCACTTTTCGTTCGGTTTTGGTATCGACTATTGATTCTGTTCCTATAAAATGATCGGTTATGATCATGACTTCTGCTTTTACTCCTCATTCGTCTTCTAGAATCAACAGGTTTAGGGCCTAACCTAGCTACAACACTTCCACGCTTTTCATCATCATTCAGTAAACGAGTTCTGTTAGACGCAATTTCTTGAAACATTAATATTGTTTCTGCTCTAGAGGCCGATAAGTCCTCTTCGTAAAAAGCGTTTTAGTAAATTCGAGTCATAAACTCCAATGACTAGCATGTCTCTGATAGCCCTTTCTTTAAATTCACCAAATCCACATCTTTCAGCCAAAACCTTAATAGCTATCACACAATCCTCCAGTTTTTTTATATTTCCCTTGCCGTCTGGTCTAAAATTTTAAACTATTGATTATTGAGTCCACCTTGTCATATCTATCTTTGTTTCAATTTATCTGTCATCTGTTTTTAAGTTAAATTTTTCAAATCCTGTCCGGGAAACAATTTCTTGAGTTCAGTGAACACTTCAATACCACATACTGCCAAAAAGGAAAGCAGCAGCAACTGCAGAAAACGTCCAAAATTATCAACGAAAAGGTCACCAAACACCAAAGGCAGCAAACAGATATATTTTTTTCTCGCACTTATAGTTGACGCGAGAGCAGATGCTTACCAACTCTCTCACGGGTGCACTGAAAGAAACCTGAGTAACGAAAAAAATGCTGTGAAGAGAATAAAAAAAAGTAATTGTAGATAATGGGAATCCACGCCACCGATTGTAAATGAAAAAACGAGGAATATTAGAATATCGTATGGAAATTTGAGAAATAGTATGCAAATTTATACGATTTTTAGAATTTTCGGGATTCACACCATGAACCTCGGGGCGAGCCACAATCCCACGGGACTACACATGCTTCTTAAGTGATGTCGATTGAAAGAGTATGTGAGGCATGTTTTTCTCGACTGATGCTGTAATCATTTCATACGATTTCATATGGAATGAGTCTTGGACCCTTGCTTTGTGGTTCATAGTTCCGATCGTATGAAAATCGTACGGATAATTTCCTGAGTGTATAGATAAAAGAAGATGGCGTTTTAAAAAATGTTTTCTGTAAAGAAATATCCAGAACTCGTAGTTTGTTTCTTAAATTTATCCAGGTGTTCTTTAAAGATGACTAAATACTTTCTTGTGACTGCAGTTCTGGTGGAAATAATAGATTTTTGCAATGCCTCAGAACAATAAAAAGTCACAAAAGGAAATGGTTCGTTCTCTCTCTTCTCTCTCTCTCTCTCTCTCTCTCTCGGCAATCGATCGGGTAGCCACTACAGCTAACACTAGATGAACAGCTGATGTGCACGAACAAGGCAAAGGAATGCGTGCTTGGTTCTAGTACTACTATATCCAAGCCCTTCGCTCAATTTTCAATACTTCTATTCAATTTTCACAGCCTGCCGTACACTGGCGGAACTATCAACACTTTCACTTTATATCTTCCAATCTAGCAAACATTACTGTCCACTCTTGGAGCCTCATGGTGATAAGAGAGCATTTCCTTCTACATCATAATTGTTACTCCACGTACGGAGAATACAAACATAACAATTATAGTAAAGTTTTGATGTTTTTTTTTTTTTTAATTTTCTGCGTGTGTGTAGATAACGTTCAATATATTCAGTAAAATTTCTAACAGCTGAAAAACTCGGTAAACTTAAGACCATTCTTAAAAATGGAAGAAACCATAAATTCTTTAGAAATGTACACTGAATATTTCATTCTAGCGTTATCTATTGATATAAATAAAAAATATAACATTTTTATAATGTTCCTTATATTTCATGTGCTGATGATTCAAAGTTTACTGACTTTTGTTTGTAAACTCAGTACAAATTAACCAACCTCAGTAAAAAAAGTGAGCGTGTAATGCTCATATAAGGAATGCTAGATAAGGCAAAATTAGTTAGTGAAATTTGTTTGGTGAAAAAGTCTCTAGAAGCAATGTTTGCCTTATGGCAACTTTATGCTTCTATTTAATTCAAAGCTTATCTGTTCCTATAACCAACGATTTCATTATCTCCAATGCGCTCAACCAATTGCAATGTTTTGTGATATAGTAAGCGAGCAAAATGACACACTTCATTCCTATAATGTATACTTTACATTAGCAAAACGAGTCATTCATTGAGGATTTGTCAATTTCAAAGACTAGTTAGTCTACGATTTCTTATTCTGGCCCAAAGATTTAAACACCTTTTATGTCATTTTAGCATACCGAAAAAGACAGGCATGTGATTTAAGGGGGTATGAGTGTTAACATTCATACCATACGTTCTTATAGCGTGTAGCTGTTAAACTTGAGTACTGTACGTCAAAAACCTCGGTATATTTGATATTTGAAATTCGATGGGCCCAACCTGGGCGATCATTCCGAAGTAATTCTCTTACCTATATTGTGAATATTTAAAACATTCGTTTTCTACATATTGCAGTGCTTGGACAGCAACTATCGCTACGTGATCCACCCTTCAACCTCTACTGGTGCTAGCGGCAATGCCGAGTACTCCTCGGGTTCCGGTTCATTCAATTCCAGCTGTGCTCAATCTGCGGCCAAATTGTGTAAAGATCATCAGCATATAATCCGTGGTTCTTCCCTTGACAATAGCAAGCTAGGCAGCGGCCAGAAACCGAAGCCTACATCGCCAACGAAGAGTCTTCACAACTACGACACCAAATCAACGAAATCATCATCGCGACGGCATCTGCACGGCCACTCGTGCAACCCATGCATGGGTCACTTCCTACGCGGCGGCGGTGATAAAAACAACAAAGCCGACAAAGACAACACTAGCCTCGATGCGTACGACCTCGCCAGCCCTTGCTGTGATCCACAATGTGTTCCTTCGCGGCGCAAGTCCAAACACCACAAAGACCATCATCACAAGCACAAACATCGGGATAAGGAAGCGAAAGAGGGCGGTGGAAAAGATCGCATTCCTCGTCCCAAGTCACAGCCACACATTTCACCACAGTCGCAGCCTAGCTATCTATATCGCCATAGTAAAGACAAGCACGTAAGTTTTGATGCGTAGTCTAGATTGCAAGAATTCCATTCCATACCAGAATGCATTTTGTACTTTGTTGCTAGTTTCTCAATCTTCACCATCATCTTTTTCGCATTCTCCCAATTGCATTCCTTTTTCTTCAGGAGCATCACCATGCCAAAGTTTACGACCTAAACGCTAGTTTAACCAGTCATTGTAGCCTTCATTCATGCACATCCAGCGAGTTTAATCCGGCAGCGGAGAATTCACCAGCATCCTATAGCACTTCCATCAGCACCGATACACTGTATTGGGAACCACACAGTGAGTCAACGTCAGCTTCTGCTAGCTCGAACCATAAGAAACCTCCGCCAACAAGCTCTGCTGGTCCGAGTCGGCCGCACACCCATCAACACCATTACTACGTCCAGAAGTACTTAAATCCTCATACCGGCCAAATCCAACCTATTGCCATGTACGCAGGCCCACCGGTTCACAAGCCAAAATCATGGGACAACCTCGCAATGAAAGGGTACGGTGGTTATGGGTACGGTTATGGTTACTTGGAGGTGAACAAACCGAACATTCCTGCCCAGACTCGAACGCAAACAACGATAACCATTCAACATAGGAATTCAATTCCGAAAAAGAATGGTTATGAGCGCTACTCAGCCTTTGTAGATGTAGAAAACTACGCACCACCACCGACACAGTTCCTACAGGAAACGACAACTACGACGACTACCATTACGACCAAATCGACCGAGAACCTCCTCGCACCGTACAACATATCTGACCCGAGCTTGTCTTGTGAATGCATCGAAGGTCCTTCGACAGCAGGTGGAACCGGAGGTGGAAGTGCGTCTGGCGCAATGGAAATAATGCATGACAAATCTGGCTACTATTCCAGTCTGGGTGGTGGAAGCACTGCAGGCTCCGGAAATAAGAAGCAAATGGCCAACCTTACTGAAATTGCTAGACTGTAGATTGCTGTTCTGTGACAACCATCATTTTGGACATTCTTTTTGGTTATTGTAGATCTAAATAGATATCCGTAAACAGAGCTATTATATTCCGTGAGCTAGTTGGGTTACCCTGTAGACCACATTTGTTCCAAAAAAAGTACCATCACCTAAACAAATATCGAAAAACGTTTGACGTTATAAACATCCACTTTAGAAAGTAACGAACTTTTTCAGTTGATATTCCGTCTATAGACATATTGGACTCCGTATAGGATATTTAGTGTGCTAATTATATTGTCGCAATAATAAAACAAAAAACAACAAGAATGAAAAGGTATTCAAAGTTTTCAAAATTGCAAATACGCAAAGCCAAAATCGAAACCATCAAGTTTTTACATTTTGGAAATAAGTAGGACGTTAATTAAACATAGTTTACTACATAAGTCAGCAATCGTGAATCTAAAACTGAATTTCATATTAACAAATAATGAGTGTAGTCAACTGATATCGAATACGAATAAAGGAACGACACAGCAAGTAACAAAAGCCGCTACCAAATCACATTGATGCAGAGTTCTTTTTTATACCAATACCAATAACACACCTATCGCGATACTCAAATTGAAATGAAACAAAAAGCCGTTTATAACCCAAATTTATATAGAATCTAAACTTACGGAATGAAAGATTTCAAGCTGTGGCACGTTTGCAGGGGAAGCATTGACCTAAACAGGAGAGAAACGAGAAAACAAGACCCTAAATAGATGTAAAAGTTGTCATAATAAAAGAATGCGTAGGACACTGAAGCGTGTAACATTGTGTTTGATTGCAACCCGAGTATAGCAATAATTTCACCTTAATTTTTACATTGGATGGGACCCAGACCCACCCGACCCGATGGAACCACCTGATTCTCCGTGCCGCCATACGCTTCTTCTCATCCTAGCGGTGGCCGTTGTTAGCTCACAAGTCGCCTTTCGACTTTCGCTGCAGCTGCGAGAATATTTGTGAGGAAATGTTCAGACAGGAAGTGCGTGCGATAAAAGTTGTCCGGTTGTCCTCTCCATGTTACATGTTTATCTAAGGTTCACCGCCAATTCCAATTTGCTGCCAGCTGGCTACCGACCGATCGCACTAGCTTTTGTAGTGCTGTTTTTTTGACGTAGACTACGTCTTACGGGAAGGGTAGGGTGTCAATTGAAAATCTAAAAATAAGCGACCGTCACGAAATATCGTTACGCTAATAAATTAATAAATGCTCAATAGATTTTCAAGATGTTTACATCAATCGATTGGAAATTTTAACTTAACTATCAAACATTATCCGTTAACAATTTCAAGCTAATGAAAATAACCAAAATATGAGGTAATGTTTTATAATGCCGATTTTTCAGAGTAAATTTACTAAATACACTCACTTTCACTATCACAGATTTCAAATGTAAGCAAGGGAGGTCTCATATACAGCAGTGAACGATATAAAACGGTGTACACCTTTGCAAATTTGCTCATTCGTGTTGCAGTACTTGAGCTGTGCGGAGCAACAAGCCATTATGGATTGGCAGCTGGCGATGGCATGTACCCTGAAGGGTGCATTCGGCAGTGCTGAGCAGCAAGGCGCCAATGTGGATGTGGCAGCTGACGGTGGCAAGTACCATAGAAGGTGCACTGGCGACCAACCATTGAAGCAACCGTTGCCAGGCAGCCATAAATTATGCAACGGTTTGCTAGGCCCAAGCCAGTAATTTATTTGTAGCCAGCCGGTGAGTGCAGCCATGACGAGCGAAATAAGGTGCTTGTGTGTGGGGTGTGTGTGTGTGTGTGTGTGTGTGTGTGTGTGTGTGTGTGTGTGTGTGTGTGTGTGTGTGATCTTGTTGCTAGCCATCTTTTGGTAAGGCGCAACGTGCAACGAGTGAAATAACCTGATTCATCAAAAGACCGAGAAGGTTTGAACTCAAATGCGGACCATTTCGAATCCGTCCTTTCCAGGACGACGAATCCAGTTTCAAGAGAGTTTGTATGATTTGAATTTATCTAAAATTACTTTCCAAGTTTTAACCAATTGGAAGACAGTGGTGGCTATAATTATTTTAGTTTTCTCTTCGTTGCATACCTTGAGAATTGTGTACAATTTACAAATGGCTGCCGTGACAGAAAATTGAAACACCGTACGCTAATAATTCGATCGTTTCTTGATTGATTTATTTTTTGAGATATTTGCACCAACCGATTTACCGATTAACGATTGCCATTTTATTTATACAAATATATATTTCTAATATATTTGTTGCGTTCCGGTAAATATCAAGAAATTCCTTATCACGGACAATGTTTTCATTCTTCACCAAATGCTTTCTAAAGAGTGTACAAAAGAATTTTCTAACATAAATACTACCTAATGCTGGTCTAACGATCTATTTGGGCCACACCCACGCTTTTTGATCGGACTTCGCCTTACGGCAAGGGTAGAGGTCAAATGAAAATTTGAAAATAACTGAAACAGTTTGACCGCTAAAAGCTTTATCATTACTCGATATATTTTCGAGATTTTTGCTTCAATCAGTTGGAGATTTTTGCGACTGTCAACTATCAAAAATATCATGAATTATTGACTTCGAATTCCCAAACAGACCCTGAACAATCTATAACGCGATAAGGATAATGGTTTCCAACTGGTCTATCATATCAACACAATCACTACAGCCAGCACCACCGTTGCCTTGCATCATACCAACATTCAAATCAAACGTCCCTTTCCAGGGCCGCCAAATAATTACTAAGAAGCGAATCAAGCGAATGTTCTTACATACTTTCTCACTTACTTATGCTAACCCTACGTCCCATTAGAACAGTACCTGAGTACTAATCAAACAGTTTAACGAAGTCTACGTCAACCGGTCGTGTATTAAACACAACCCCACTGATTTTTTTCTTATAGCACTCTCTATTCAATACTAGCATGATGACGCTAGGGATCATTCCTGCGATGACGCATGCAGCTTTTGATGATATGGTTCTGAACGAGATCACGAATCGCGTTGCCATAATCTGGAGCTTTCCTTCGCTTGGCCTAATTCGGACGACAATCCAGACCTTCGTACCTTAATATCAACAAATATAAAGACGACGCTTCCCGCTACTGCATGGTCCAATGATATTCGGCCTGGTTCTAGCTAACGCATAGCCACGATTTCCAAACAAAAAATCGACATGATTGATGAAATTCAGCAGGTCGTCGATCATCCTTCCCATCCTTCGATTTCAGCACACACTTCGAATATAGAGCATGTTCTCAGAGAATGATTACTGAATTACTGAATGAAAAAAAAACCTGTTTAGTGTGTTCAGTTTTCAGAAGAAATGAGTTTTTGGCATGTATGAGTGCGTGAATATGCATGAGAATTCAAGCATGAGATTTGGTTGCCTTATTCACATATGAGTTCATTCACGCAAGGAGTGTCAATGAATCAGATTTGAGAACGATTTCCCGAACACGAACACCGTTAGATTATGCTCCGGAAAGAATTCGTCAACAATAGCCTTCACCTCATGGGTTGGCATCTGTGTCTCGACACAGTTCCTTGTAACAATTTGGCTTTGCTTCAATGCTGCTCTTGTAGCTCGCATGCGATCATCAGACAGTTAACAAGTGAGATTCTGAGTTCTAGCAGTACACTGGGTGCCATTTATCGCTTGACTCTCACCTCCTCGGCATGGTGGTGTCACATGCCCTTACTTTCTATAGAATCGGCCACGTTTAGTTTCGAGCGTCCGTTGTTCGCACAGAGTGCTTCACCGAAGTGATCCTTGTCGTAATTCTTCGTGTAGGATACTCTCCATTTATTGGTTGAAATTGCCAATGGACTGCAGAATATTACGTCGATAATGGATTCACGACCTGTTTTTGCGAAATGTGCTGACGGTGGTCCTGCATTAGTACACTATTGCCCAAGCATTAAAGTCACCTCCAATAACAACTGGCATTCGTCCAATGAGGTTTCAGCGTTTGCTTACTCCATTTATTGTCCATCTGGGGGACATATAGAAACTAAAGGGTGTCCACAGTTAAATTGCATCACTTTAAACTCGTCCTCAAAAACAAGTCTCTCAACCGATTGTCATGAAATATTCAGGGAATAAAATACAATGTATAATCTTGGTTCAGGTATTTTTATTTCACTGTATTTCTTTACCAAATCCAAAAGCCCGAACTTTCTTCTTCATACCACGCATAAGATTTTGTACAACGCTTGAACCGACATTTTTTTCCGCTTTCAACCATGACTTCAACATTTCCTGTTCTGTAGTGACAACTTTAGGATGCTTACGAAGTTCGTGCTTTATTATAGCCCAATATTTTTCAATTGGCCGCAACTCTGGAGATTTTGGGGGATTAAGATCTTTCGGCACTAAATTGACACCATTCGTCTTGTACCACTCCAGAACATCCTTGGAGTAGTGACAAGAGGCTAGGTCCGGCCAAAAAATTGTAGGAACGTTGTGTGTTTTGAGAAACGGAAACAGTCGTTTTTTCAGGCATTCATTCATGTTTACTTGATCATTTACAGTTGAAGTTGTCACGAAAGGCTTGCTCCGTTTACCACAAGAACAAATCCCCTGCCAAATCATGAATTTCTTGGGGAACTTTGAAAATTGCTGTTTCCTGAGAGACTCTGGAACATCGAACTTGGCTTTCGCAGTCACAAACTGGTTGCCGGGAATTTGTTTAAAGTCCGCTTTTACGTGTGTGGTTTCGTCAACATTTGTGTGTACAGCTTACGCGCACGTGTTTTAGCTGTCCTATTCTGTTTTTGATTGCGGCTTGGAGCTTTCTAAACTTTGAATGAACGGAGCCCGGATCGTTTCTTGGCTTTCTGCATGAAACTTTTGGCCAAGTGCAGCTTTTTCGCGACATCCCGAACGGAACAGTTGGGTTTGCGTTTAAAGGCAGCGACCACTCGCTTGTGATCCTTCACACAGTACGGAACACTTTTTCTACCACTCACCTTCTTCAGATTGACAGTTAAACGTTCCCCGAAACGTTTTATGATACGAGACACTGTAGACTGGTGAATTCGATGGCTCGGTGCGAAAGAAGTGGCTTGTCGAGGTGCGTGTGCAAAATGTTCTCGCGCACTTGCTGTTCCTTCGACTCCATTTTCGAAACTACGACACATTTCACAGTGAAACTCGCGCAGTGTAAACAATACACGCTGAGGTCATTTCACCCAAAATTTCGTTGAAATCAACCCAAAGAGTGAAATGTTACAGCTTATTGAAAGTGATGCAATTTAACTGTGGACACCCTTAACATATGAAGATTCCGTTAATTTTGGCAATCACGGAACATTCGTAGAAGTCCGCAATCACTTATTGAATGCTGAATCTGTTCACAACTTGTATCGTAGCCATCCCGTCTTCATCCGCCAGCTAAGTTACCGTTATCGTGTGTACAGCTGTACAATGATTGCAACATCGCTCTTTTTTTCGTTGTCGACTTTTACAACAATTGCTGTGCTGTGTTCCAGCAAATATTGAGATTTATTTGGGACTATTGGTCAGCCATCACCATTTTGTACGTTGTACATGTACAGTTCCTTGTTACCGAGGGGTGTAAATTTATCTGCAATTTAGAACATTGTTTTATTCTGCTATTTTGAGATGATATTCAGTACTACCTTTAAAAATATAGACGGCGATGAAAGAAGATGTAACAAATATAATAAATTCGCTAGCGTGAAATTTTTCATCGATCTAAGATTGAGATTTTGACGATTCACCCAGCTTTTTACACACCATGCACCTTAGTAACCTTGTGTGATCTCTTGCAATGTTTCCGCACTTCCTCTACAGATCAGATGTGTCGGCCGTTTGCGGTTCTTCGCTTCGTGATCAAAGCCCATTCATCATTCAATTTGCATAGAAAACGTTTGGACGGCTTGGATACCATTAACTTCTGCACGCCACCGTATACCATCCTCAGCGGGATTGTGATAGATCCTATAGCACCAGCGTATTCCGCATTTTGCCTTATGTTGTGATCTGGTCTAGATCTCTACATTCGATAACGGTCTTCTGGTTATAATGTTCGCCGGTTATCCTGTGAATCTTCAGCGAGCAAATTCGAAATTTCCTTTCAGTTCCTTCAGTTACAGATCAGCTTTCTTTTTTCTGAGGAGTTCTGCGTACGTCATCTTATCGTTTGATTCGATCATGAGTGGTTTGCCTTCATAGTTCCCCCAGCGAGGTTTGGTTTTCTCTTTGTTCTTAATTTCCCCTCTTCTTTATCTTGCTAGTACCCCTTGCAACCTTTTTTGGTTTCTATTTTCTCAATTGCTCTTTTTCGCCTGGCGTATACCATCTTATCAAAATTGACCCGGACGGGTTATATAAAACATTTTTATGCATTTTGATTTTTATTATCGCCTTCAAAATAGGCTCCTTTTGAGTCAATATAAGCATGCTAACGGTTTATCCAATTTTCCATACACTTATTATACGCCTCAATCGTGATAGCCATTACTTCCTTCAGCGAATTTCTGTGAATGTCTTCAATCGACTCATGACGCGGATATTAAAGTTTTGGAAACATTAAAAAAGTCACAGGTAGCCAAATCTGGTGTATATGGTGCTTGTGACACGACCTTTGTTTTATGTTTGGCCAAAAAAATCAAGCTGGAATGTGACGGCGCATTATCGTGGTGAGATCCATGAATTATGTGCCCACAAATCTGGTCGCTTACGACGAATTGCTTCACGTAGACGCTTCAAAACGGCCAAGCAGTACACCTTATTGACCGTTTAACTCTCTGGAACAAATTCTTGGCGAACCACACCTCGGCAATCGAAAATAAAAACGATCAATATCGCCTTAATTTTCGATTGATATGTAGATATGTAGATATGTAGATAAAATATATAAATTAGAAACATATATAAATTAATTTTTCTATACATTCGTCCATTTTATTGTTTCGCATTAATTGGAAAACAGTTTCAGTTTAAAATATTGTCATGAAACACCAAACCTAACTTTAAACCATCTAATCTTATTATAGAACTGCCCAACACTTCACTTACGATTTGATTTTCAAACAAGTACAATGGTGGAAATGGCTGCGGTTCTATAACAGATTTATCAACTTTACTGCGATAGCCATCATCTATTAGATCTATCTATCTAAAGCAATTCATGCCATAATTCTCCATTCTCTATCTAATAATAAATCAATGTCTTAAACCTAAAAATTCTATTTAAAAAAATCAAAGATCAAACTTACAGCAGTGGTCCTTCAAATTTCATTAACAACAAGATCTTCAATGACAGCATTCAGCTACATCGATTGGTTTGCTTGGAAGGTTCTCCCAATGTCGCAAAATTGGTTTACACCATCCAAACACAGTCCCTAAACGAATTTTGTTTCCGAACGGTCCTTAATTAGTGTTAATGGGTTCCGAAGAAATCTTAGTAGAAAAGATGGTAGCTCGAGATATTCGCTAGTACCCGGCTAAAACAGCTTTTCTCTTCAGAAATCCCCGGAGAAGCTACAAGATTTCGATGAAATTCGTTGGTCCACCAGTAAGCTCGGCCCAAATACAAAACCATGTTCCAAACTGCTTAGAACAGATTTGGAATTTCCATCAAACAGAGGAAAATCGTTGTAAAAACGAAAAACAAGCCAATTATTTTCCAATCAAATACCTTCCTTCCCAAAATTCCTTTTCGTTCACAAGATTTTTTTAGCAGCAAAACAGTAGGCTGCTCCGAATACGTCAAATTTTGCTCCTCTGTTTGTATACCTCGATTTTGTCGCAAGGTACAACTTTCCCAAAATCCAGCGTGAATAAAACTCATTTGAGTACGCTGCAACCTGGGTTTAGAAGTCTGCGTAGAAGCATTTTTTGTTTTCGCTTTATAATCTACTCGTTACAAAACGTCATGGAATGTTTTAGCGAATTTTGCAAAAAACTTCTGACGTTGTCTTGCAGTTCTCTACCTCCTCTATACCTGCTGTAAACATAGAATTCAACTAATTTCTACTATACCTAAAATACTCACATAAATTTGGCGAATCATCGAAACATTCCTCTTTATTTCCTAATTCCTCAATTCCTACTCCTACGAAATCAGTACCTACACAATCCTTACTGCTAACGAACATTGAGGCATTTTGAGTAGTCTCATACCTAACCTATCTTGAGTCCAAAACAGGAAAAGGCGAGGTAGATATCAAGCATAATATTTGTTTTGGACTCAAGATAGGTTAGGTACAACAATGTTAGCTGTAGGTACAAGTATTTGTATTTAGAAAATAGGATATATACGGCAGGTGGCGAAGGTTTTCTTTCAGTCGAATATTACTACACGACACTGAAGAAGTCTGCACAGTATAGACGAAATACGCGTATCTGTCAAGATAAGCAATAAAGGTAGTTGGAATTAAATGGAAATTACTAATCATTCTTCTTATTTTCTAGTCTCCTGATGGTTGCTTACTTACTTAAAATGATCTTTATTTCTTGTGTTTGTTGATGGGTTAACATATTCTTAGTTTAAGTGATTCAGTTTTGTCTTTTCTTTGTCTTTGGTTTTGAATATAAAATAATAATTAGTTAAAAATTCCTAGTCTTATCAGATTTGTTCATCGATTTACCACCTTGATGGGATTGGTTTGTTTTGAATTTAAAAAGAAGCTACCTTAAACTACTATATACAACCTACAACTACCTAACCTACTATGTACAACTAACCTACTATATACAGATTGCTTATCAGCTCATGTTCCAATATGTTTCATTTATGTACAAATTTGTTCTTAATATCACTAATTTTCAAATTTATGTTAAGGATATCCGCCTCCCGATGAAGGTCGGTTATCCTTGTGTCGAAGGGACGGTTTAGAATCATCCTCAGCGTTCGGTTCTGCGCGATTTGCAACTTGTTCCTGTGAGTTTGTGCACATTGTTCCCACACCGGGGCTGCGTAAAAGAGTTGTTTGTTTACCCCTGAGAGGCGGGATCTTCGACAAATCAGCGGATATAGCGACCTAACTAAGGCGGAGCACTTGACTAACGTTCTCTCAACATGCGATCGGAAGCGAAGTTTTTCGACAAACAGTAAACCTAGATACGTTTCCTGACGGTTGCCAGCCAGACTGTTGTTTATATAGGAGTTTCCCAGAGAAAAATATCTGTTGCGGGGACGTTGCTATGGTAGCATCTGAAGCACGGTCATATAAAAACGCACCCAAAACACCCTAAAGCTAACAAATTAGTTCCGAAAAAGTTAGCTGTCGATGTTGTGTCAAGCTGAAAATGATATTCCAAAGAAAACGAAAATGCATGCCTACTTTGATTAAAAGTCCGTTTTTTCACGATTTCCACATACTGCATGACCGTGCTTCAGATGCTACCATAGCAACGCCCCCGCAACAGATTTTTTTCTCTGGGAAACGCCTATATAAACAACAGTCTGGCTGGCTAATCCTTTGTAGATTAGCTAGCTTCTAAATATCCGTTCTAATAACTTGAAAATAATAGTGCTGACAGTGATATCGACGTTCTTACCGACGAATACCATTCATAAAATTGGCCTTGTCTCGGTTTTGTTTGCTACTTTTTGTTTTGGTTTGTTGTTTGGGGGAAAGTATTTCGTTTATTTTTTTTTTTTGAAAAATAAAATTTTTTTTTAAAAAATTTTTGAGATTCTTTTCCTTTTTCTGATTTTTGTGCTTGTGTTCGTTTGTGGTTGTGGGAAGAAACTATACACTCTGAGATTTTTTTAATTGTTGATAGTTTAAAAAGTAATCATTTTTATGATTCATGGAGTATACAAGTCGCATAGTATAAAAACTATACTAACGTTTTATAAAATTTAAACTTAGTCTAAGTTGTATGAGAGAATTCTACATAGCAGTATTGTCGCAATCATGTTGTCATTTTAAGATATCAAAATTGCTTGTTGTGTTCAGTGTGATATTTTTCTCCAAAATCAATGCGCTTTCGGGGCGTATCTGCGAATTTGGTCCTCAATTTTGCCTTTTTCAAATCAGTGATCTGAAACCCCCAAACAACAGCTTTCGATATTCGATTTACTCGATGGCAGTAAATCGGATCACTCTTTTCTCTTGGTAGAACGTCATATGAATCGAAATATTACCACGAAGAAAAAGAGCTTCAATTGGTTAAATGTCTGCACAAGTTCCACATTTCCACCCCAAAAACATCCACTCGACCAGAAAGTGTTCGATTGTACGGTTTTTATTCCCACCGGCAGGTTTAATAAGGATCGGTTTCATTTATTTTTGGGTTAGTTTTACAAAACAAAAACAAATCCAGGGCGGGAAAACAATTTATTCTGGGTTTCTAAAAAATCTCGTTTAAACTACGCACATATATTTCAATATTATACTACGCCCCTTATATTTCAAGTTTATACTAAGCGAGTATTGTTGCTGTTTATACGGAGCTAAGCGTCAACCAGGCGAATATCGATTTAGAGTGAACTTTAAACTAGTTAGTTTAGATTTTTCTCTGGGGTGGCAAAAAAATTTGACCGCTCTACACTTTTTTTCTAAACAACCCAAATGTGTGTGCGCTTGACTCAATAGCAGGTGGGGTGTATCTCAAGTAAAGAGAAGGTGGTGTGGAACGGTGTGACGCGGTGGAAATAACGTCGGTTCTAATGGTTTCGTTGTGTGCTTGTCCTTTTGTTGCTTGCTCATTCTTTCTTTCCTTTCTTATTAGTATGTTCCCACGCATTTTTGGAAATTAATCATTACTTTTGGTTGGGGGGTGGAGTCTGGCCGTGGTGAAAAAAGCAGTGAAGCAACTCCGGTCGGGGGGGTGCGCGAAGAGAGACGGCGCGCCGCGCGGGGGCGAAGGGCGGGGGGGGGACGTGGGGAGGCTGGGATGCTCCTTAATATGTGTACAGTATTGTGTCTGTTGGGAGCGCGCGAGGACGGAAAGAAGGGGGGGGGGGGGGAGGCCGGGGCGGGCAACGAAGGGGAGGAAGACCGAGGGAAAAGTGGCTACATCGCTGCGCGCGCTTGGCCGGGAGGTTCAACCGACCAAACAGTGAAAAAATACCTGGCGAACATGAACATACTTGTCAGGAAGCGGAAGTCGCGTCCACCCGGTTTCGGAGTTGCAGGCAATGACGCAGCGGCAGCGGCTGAATAAGATGGTCAACTCGATTTGCCCGGCGAATCGCGACGTGACGGTGGTGATGGACGACGAGACCTATCTCACACTGGATGGCAACGACTGGCAGGGCACTTCGTATTTAACTTCTCCCACGAAGGAAGTGAGCTCCGAGGTGAAGTTCATTTCACACACCAAGTTCCCCAAGAAGGTGCTGCTGTGGCTGACAATCAGCGAGAAGGGGATGTCAAAGCCGCTCTTCTATCGCTCCGGACTGGCCGTGAACGGTGAAATTTATAGTACGAAATGTCTGAGGGAATTTGCGTCGTTGATCAAGAAATACCATAAGGGCGAAACGCGGTTCTGGCCGGATCTGGCGAGTTACTTCATTATTTCGGCACACTCGAACATTGCTGCACAAAGAACGCCCTGGAAGTTTCGCATCCGAGAAGTCGATTTCGTGGTTAAACATTTTTACATATTTTTGGCTTTCACAATATTTATATTAATATTTCAAGACGAAGAAAAATGGAAGATACAAAAAATTATATATTATTCATTCAAGTCAAACTTTAATGCCTATTAAAAATGCGAGTTATAGCCAATATATTCTCGTCGGGCAAGAAAGACAAAACATTATCAAACCATCAAAAATACTCTTGAATACTATCATTTAATATTTCATCGTTAATACTATAAAAAAAATGAGAAATACCTTACACCGAACAATACTTTGGGAGGGTGGCGATGACCGAAAACCCGTACTTACCACCGTCGGCATCGCGTCAGTCAAAATGGATCTTGTTCCAGCGTTCCTGGTTGTGCAGTCGGGAATCGGCCACGTTGTTTACACTATCGTCCAGAAAATTATTCGGTGTACTGGTCACAATCTTGCAGCGATACTTTTTGGTAAATTTAGAGAGAACATACTTTCTCAAGCCAATTTTCGGCTTGAGCAATTTGAGATTGAAACGCTTACGGGTCCGTTTCGGCTTCTTCATAGAAGAAGCAGCTTCGATGTCTGGTGACGGAGGTTCCGATGCTAGCGCATCGAACTGAAGCTCCCTACGAACTGTACCGGACCTTCGCGAGGCGGAACCCTTGATTGCGGCATCCCCGGTGGAAAATTCGAAATCGCAACTAACCCATGATTCAGACCGCTTGGAGGCAGACAACCGGTTGGCGTTTTTTAACGCAGATTTGTACAGCGGAGAGGCCTTGCGACGGTGAATTCGATGCTTTTTCTTTCGACTGGAATCCGTGTTGAGCTCATCGAACAGATCGCTAAGTCCAGGCGAGCACGGTACACATTTGATACTCGGCTCGGCTGCGAACCGCATCCGTAGGCTGTTTTCCCTCTCAATTGCCTGCCACTTGATCAGACAATCCCGACTGTGGCTGTTCATGATGTGCTTCGGCAATGCTGAGATGTAATAGAATAAGGCCCCACAATAAGGACAGATGTTGCTATCACAAAACTTAATACTGGAATCCGGTGATTGAACAATCTTGGATAGATCATCTTCATGATTTTTTAACAGGTGATGTCTCAGGGTGAATTCGAACAGATACTCGTCGGCACAGAACGGACAGTGGAAGTATTTGGAGGTTGATAGCAGAATTTTGACAATGTTTTTAACCAGACTGTTCAGTTCTACTTTCTCGCTACCGTTACTCGACTCCATTTTCGGGAGTTTAACCTCAATCCGGGATCCGCGCTCGCATTGCTCTTCTTTGCCAATGATGCGAATCTTGAAAGAGAAAAAGTATTAAGCATTGTTTAAACGTAGAAGAAAATCAATTGCTATGTGTACTTGTTTCTATGAAGATTTTCTACGCAATAAAATAATGGACGGCAACTGAAATCCGAGGATGTCTGCAAGACTTTCACTGACCGATTGGATTTGTTTACGATTTCTCTCGCGACCAAAATTCGAGCCGAAATTCCGAAAGCGGCAAACTGACAGTTGCTCAGAGACAAGGAACGACTTGCTTGGAAACATTTTCGCTGCATGGGTAATAATTCGACCGCTTTTCAGTTTCGACCATTTGTACGCTATGCCCTTAATATTGACAAGCTGACGTTTCGAGTTTCGATCCTTTCGTCGCAAACATTTTCAAGCCTTTTGACTCGCTGCCAGTTTTGCAGGTGAAATTTCGTGAAAATTTACCGAAAAACTAGCATTTGGATCCCAAAATGGTATGTACTTCTTTCTCGGAATTCTGTGGAATATTCTAAAATCGATTTTCGGTGTAAACTTGAGTAGATATCTGGAGAAAATCGGAATGATGATAATTATAACCTCAAATTTTGTTTCAATATCGATGATCGGTAGCGAATGACCACCGATCTGTGAGCTTATGATTCTTCTTTATGATGTATCTTCTCGATATTCTTCCATTTCAGAAACCGCTAATGTTGCAAGGGCACGAGCGTGCCATAACGCAGATCAAGTATAATCGGGAGGGAGATCTGATTTTCTCCACGGCCAAGGATCACAAGCCGTCGGTATGGTTCTCGCTAAATGGAGAACGTCTCGGAACGTACAACGGTCACCAGGGTGCTGTTTGGTGTGTGGATGTTGACTGGACTACGACCAGATTGATCACCGGCAGTGGTGACATGTCAACGAAGTAAGTTTTATCGATAAAGCATTCGGATGTTTGTTATATTCTGTTATTCATTTTATAGATTGTGGGACGTCGAAACAGGACGCATTTTGGGAACTATTCCAACCACTTCATCTTCCCGTACGGCTAATTTCAGCTATTCGGGTAACCAGGCATCGTACTCGACTGATAAGGCTATGGGTCACAACTGCGAACTCTTCATCATCGACGTACGAAATGTTGATTCCAGTATCAGCAGTCAGAGTCCGGTTCTGAAGCTCACCATGAACCAGCAGTCAAAGATCACGTCCTGTCTGTGGGGAGCATTGGACGAGACTGTTATCACCGGTCACGAAAACGGATCAATTCGAATCTGGGATCTGCGTGCTGCAAAGGAACTGAACTCCGTTAATGATCATACGAGCGTCATCAATGATATGCAACTGTCCTTTGATGGAACTATGTTGGTTTCCGCCTCCAAGGATACAACAGCCAAACTGTTCGATTCGGAATCGCTGATGTGCCTGAAGACCTACAAAACGGAACGTCCAGTCAATTCGGCCGCTATCAGCCCAATCCACGAGCATGTTGTAGTGGGTGGTGGACAGGAAGCCATGGAGGTCACAACGACTTCGACCAAATCGGGCAAGTTCGATTCACGATTCTTCCATTTGGTATATGAAGAGGAGTTCGCTCGGGTCAAGGGTCATTTCGGTCCAATCAACAGTTTGGCCTTCCATCCGGATGGCAAAAGCTACGCGACGGGTGGTGAGGACGGTTTTGTGCGTGTTCAAGTTTTCGACGCTTCGTACTACGAATTTGTATTCGAGTAAACTACTCGATAGGAGGATATTCTTTATTATTTTCCATTTTCTGTGTGATTAAAGGAGCAGTGCGGATAGTCTTGAGAGCGCGGAGAGGGGAAAAGGACAACAGTGTGTGAAGAAAGGTCCCAATTAAAAAGATTAATTTAGGAACCTTAAAAATAGAAACAATGTTGGAAAAGTGTGTTCGACATTTGTGGATGAATAAACTTAGAATGTTGATAACGTACAGAAGAATTCCGTCTCATATTCAATCAATATGTATTGTGAAATTATTATTATGCAGATGTGCATTTATTGCGCTATTTCAGAAATCCTCAAATGCAACGACAGCTGAAGTTGTTATTAATCTTTTGTCATGAATTTTGGGTACTTGTAATACTGTTTGAGTAGCGTCTAATCTTTTTCACGATGTTCAATTTATCGTTAGATTAGATATCTTTATTAAGAGACTTTCAGCCGGTGGCTGGTTCGTCTCTTCAATTTATCGTTATTATAAAAGCTCCGGCCCGTTGGCTAGATAACTTTACCTCTAGTGGGTTCACTTAATGTCATTCTTTATAATGGGGCGTTGGGGAAGGTGTGTTCTTTACCATCGTCGCCGATACATGTCTAATTACCCCTCTATGATCCATTTCATACGAGAACTGGAAATCGAGCTCGCAGATATCTCATCTATTACACCTTTTATGCCGTGTCGTAGTGCACTTATTTAAAGGCATTAATGCTGGATGTGATGCTGGCGAGTTTGGCCGCAAATCACGCTTATATAAATAGAGCAATTAATCGAGTTATTCATAATTAGGGCCTAAAAGTCAATTGTAAACAATCAAATTGAACATTGATCTCTCACAAATGAAAAGAATCCAACGATATTCCATGTGGTAGAACTAACATTCCTCTACCAGATGCTGCTATCAATTCACGAGAGTGATTTTAGATTCCAGAGAAATCGACGTTTAATTAGCTTTTAGGCCCGACGTTTACAATTAGCTTTTAGGCCCTTATCATGAATTACTCGAGAAAGCATAATTTTTCAAATATACCCAGCTGACACTTGAATTACAATGAGAAAATGCAGAAACAATATCCAGTCGCTTTCAATTAATTATATTTAGCAACAGTGCTATTTTTTATCAATCTGTTACTTCTTTTAGATAAGTATATGGTTGAGCTTTATGAAAATTATGTACAAAGCTGGTTTATTACCTATTTAAGCCACATTTTCAAAATAATTTACTGTTAAATCATTTCAAATTTCTATTGCTCAGACATGTCGTGCTTGATACTTCGATGTGAAATCTTAGTGTCCGAAATTTAACGTGGACAGGCTTTAACGACAGTAGATTACTTAATAATGTTTTCCCTATTTTTCAACGTTCGGTATTTACTCCTCAGGACGTTCATCTGTCTTTTTTTCTTCTTCTTCTTTTTCCGTCGGTCTATTTCCTCACATGGTGACAATCACCGACGCCAGGAAGACGACTCCACCACCTGGACCCTACCTAACGACTCATGAATATGAGCCGGGACCAAGGGCTTTACGTCCCTTCCGAAGGAAGACGTGACAAGATTGTTTCGCCTCAGAAAAACCACCGACGTCGACTGGGATCGACTGGGGTGCCAAGTAGCAGTCAAAAATAATTTTCCTGTAAATTGGACCTGCGTGGTAGTACCACAGAGAACAGACATTCATGTCCATATACCTTTTCTCGAAAAACGTGTGTAAAGGTTAATATGGCCAGCCGGAATAAGAAGCAAGTGCAGAGAAAAACAAACAAAACTTTTCAGGTTATGTGCTTGGCTTTTTATTGATAAACATTTACATGACAGTTATCGCACAACTGCAGCGCGCTACAGGAGCATAACGACGTACATTTGAAATGTCGGTTTAAAGTTTACACAAGAGAGGGATGACGGTCTGGGGGAAAAGAAGAGATACGAGATATCGGAGCAACCGAAAGCTGCCGCAAAATTTTTTCAATTTTTTCTAAAAAAAAAAAATCATACACACAATAAATACGGTTATTTATAATATTTTGATAATATTTTTTATGGTGTGAGTAGAAGAGATTCACATATGGGCCAGGGGTGAAAAGGAGAAAATGGCGGGGAGAGAGGGGGGAGGGGGGCTACCTAATGCAAGGGAGATGAGTGGTAAGTACAGGAGGAGGCGTGGAGAAAAAGAGTAAAGAGATATAAGAGGGAATATACGAGGAATCCCAGTTAGAAAAATAGTATGCTATCCGATGCAGGGTAGGCAAGGATACCCCCTTGACTGGTAAAAGCATATGCGACCGATCGTGCTCTTATACTACCTATTGCTTTGTTCTGGTTTTAGCGATTTGTTTGTTTCCCTCTCCCAATGCCTAACATGGGCGAGAAATTATCTCTTGCTGTTGGGTTTATTTTTGGCATGTACCGACTATATCACACATATTATTCCTCCAGTTTTTTCCAGAAAAAAACTGGTTTGTTTATGGCAACAGCATAAGTTTTATCATACAACCTTATGAATATTATTCGTTAGTGTTGTGGAACTAATATGCATTGGTTATACTTATTATTACTTCAATATATGTATTTCGTAATAGTTTTTTTTTTTTGAATTTTACTGAAAGTTTTATTCTTCCTATACTAACTTTGTGGTTATGAAAAAAAATAAAGAAATGAAAACTATGCCAATGCATGTCATCTAATAGTACGCCCAAAAATCAATATGAAACTAACGATTTGAAATTGGTTACTGTTGTTGAACCCCTTGGCCCGAAGTACACCATGCATGCTGCACCTTGCAATACATTCTTTCGCTTTTCGGTACTGGAATCTTTGTTTTTGTTTTGATTTGCTGTGTTATTTTGACAGAATATTTGAGAGTCTGTTCGTGTGAGTTACGTCATTAGGGGCGAATCATTAACCTTGGGAACGAGCATGGGACTGATGTGCTGGTACTTCCTGAAAGAATAGGCCATCTCACTGTCACGAGAAGAAACGAACTATCATGATCTTTCTTGTTATTCTCACACCATCATGCAGTCATGAGAATTTATCTCATACGCTTTTGTTTTACATATTTCTAACTAGTCTACTTGAAATAAGTCAAGTCAACAATATGTAATCGACAGAGGGGAAGTTTTATTTTAAGTTTTGTGACGAAACTAACAATTAAATCAATAAATGCGCTTGTAATAGCGATGATCAAAACACTGTCACGTGCTGTCATGACGAAAAAATCGATGAGATTTAGAAGAAAATCTCAATCATCGTTTTCTCGCCCGATGAGATTTTGGGAGGTATTTCGGTAAAAATCGTTTGTCATTTTTCATTGAAAATGACATTTTCCAGCCCTGCCTGCCCTGTCGTTTGTCATTTTTCATTGAAAATGACATTTTCCAGACCTCCCTGCCCTGTCAAATAATCAACATGTGCAAGATGGATTCAATCATCGAGCATCGTTTGTAAATCGATGTGGAGGATCAGGAATTATTTTGTAAGTAAACTTTCCCATTAAATTTTGTAGTTTGATTTAGCTTTAATAGGCTGCACAAAATATGGCGGACACGTGCCGACGATCTGTACCTGGATGTACAAACTCGTTATTTTTTAAGCACGATGAATCATTCCCGACCAACAAAAGCGACAACCCCATGTTCCCTATGAAAGAAAATTTTCCAGAGGATAACTCTGAGGCAGCTCTTTCATGATTTTTAACCTCAAAACTTATCATAAAACATGAAATACTGTACGAAAATAACTAAAAATAAATTAGAGCTAAAGCAAGTTCCAAAACATTATTTGTCTTGTCTCCTTGAAAACTTATTTTGTTTTTAATAAATCAGAAAAACAACTGACTTTACCGAAAGAAAAAAAAGGAATACCGAAAAACTCAGCAAACCAAAGGTAAACAAAGAAATTACCGGAAAACTCAGTAGTTGTGTTTGACAGTTCATGGTTTGTGCTTTTACGGAGTTTCCAGCAAAGGAAAATACTGCTCAGTTGATTACTAAATTCTCAGCTGTTTGAAAACCCAGTAAAATTTTACCGACTTCGGTAATTAAAACTCTGTGTGCATTTCTGTGTAGGTTCTAATGAGCCCCGATTCCCGTATGATTACTGCTTCAGGGGCTCAAGAGCAGAAAAGCAACCTGTGTCAAAACAACAAATGTCAAAACTCAAAATAAAGAAAGAAAAATAAAAGCAACAAACTGAAACAACAAAGAGTGAAAATATTTTCGTGTAAAATAATAATCTTCTCCCGTTCGCTGTTAGAGTCCTTTTTAATCCTTTAGAAGATAGATCCGTGAAGCGAAAATACGCCTTACGGTGATGGGGTCCATCGAAATCCCCTTGTGCGAGTGCCGCGAGAATTCGGTTCTGGAATTACTGCGAACTGTGGTTCTGGTTGCAGTTTCCTTTGCGTGCGTATGTTGACGAGTATCGATTTTTCCCAACAGCTCGGGTGTAGAAAGCCTGCACAAACATAATACATAATATTCTGGAGAAGCAACAGAAGCAGCTACTGTGTAAAACACTCTGCGGCAGGTGCTGCTCGACCAATTATTATCGATTGCGAATGTGCCTAATAGAAAGTGATGTGAACAAGAGTGGTCAGTGTGACTTGGATTGAACTACATAATTACATTCTGCTTACTATTAGTTCGCAAGGCAGTAAATAATCATAGAACAATGCCGAAGGAATGCATACATCGCGGAATGTGTAACCGGATTTCACCTTGAAGGATACGAAGTAGGTTGCATTTTGTTTATATCTTTGTTTATTTATGCTACTCTACATGGGTCATGGACGGTTAAAACAATAATTGAACGAAAGTTTAATGAATTGCATAATATAGATCGTGTCTAGATTTAACCAGATTGGTATAGACAATTTTTCGGTAGTTTATCTTGAGTAGCTATGAATTGTATGGAAAATGTTTATTTAATAAACTCGATTGGTGTTGTACCAAGTTTCGCAAGTAACGCAGAGAACTCACCCAAGTCCCCAAGTAGCCACCCAACCCTTGCGTCATCTGTATCAACTAATCTTTTTTTTTTTAATAATTTTTTTTATCAGTATTATTTATTTTCAATATTTTTTTTTTGATAAAATGTTATCTCTTTGTTATACCGTTATATTCAAAATTGTGTCATCATAATTCGTACTTTGTTATTATATCACTTTAAAAAAAAACTAGTTTTAACGTGTCTTCAATTATTAATCAGAATTGTTTTCGACTTTTCGCGTAAACCATACAACGTAATATTTTTCCCATAACCTATGCTATGGGGTAACCTACCAGCTTACGTATTAATAATGCTGATAAATTACTACTTAAATACATTTATTGTATATTACATCATAACCTCATTTATAAAATATTGAGCTTAAATTTTCTTACCAAACTTAGCAAATTTCCTTGGAATGTGCTTAAACATTTTATGATGCACTTCTTAAACTTCCCACAGAAGCTAGCATCCTCACTAGGACTATTGTGGAACTATTAGATACACTTGTTTTCCTCACTTTTGAAAGAAATAGGAACATTTTCTTGAGAAGATAGGAATAAAATAAAATTATTTCAGTTGACGTTCTCCGTTCTTCCAACATCGGTAAACCAGTCAGGCGATGGATCTAGGGGTTTATAGTCCTCGGAGGACTGTTCAGAATCATTTTCAAGAAGTTATTCCGAACGATCTCTAGTCTAGCTTGGGGGATGCGGCGCTTGTCTCTCAAACTGACAAAGCGTATTCTATAGCCAGAAGAATAATTTGCTTGTGGGTTGCTAGCCTTTTTCTGAGGGAAAGGGAGGAACTCCTGATGGTGAGCGAATATACCAACCTCCGGAGGACTTTGTGGTCTACGTAGGATCTAAATAGCAATTTGCTATCAAAGGTGAGACCGTGATATTCGGCTTCAATTGACCATTCGATGGAAGTGCTACCAAGGTGGACTTTCAAGGCTTTCAAGTTAGTAAGATTTTGAGTGTGAGAACAGAATGGTTTGTGTTTTTGCCGGACTGATAAAAATCTTCCAGCTGTTGACGTAGTTTGACAGAACCTCCAAGTCTTCCTGGAGTTTACGTGTCAGAGCAAGAATCACCCGAATGTAGACGATGGCAGTTTCATCTACGAACATAGACAAAATACCACCATAGGGGAGTAGCCCCTTACAAGAAGATGTGAAACAGGATGGGACCTATAAGGCTCCGTTGTGGAACTCCCGCGTTAACGTTGAACGTATTGGACTGGGAACCACTCAGGAAGACCTAGAATCATCTATCCGCTAAGTAGTTTTTGATGATTTTCACGTGGAATATTGGGAATAATTGGTGCAGCTGGCTAAGGAAAATAGTAACAAACTTCACTTAAGCGCCTTGTAGACGATTAGCCTACCGCGAAGAAAGCTGTTGATCATATGGATCCGTCCCGGCGTCTTACGTATGCTGCAAACTGGTAGGCTGCGTACGGTGTCTTTTAAAACGGGGCCGTGTCCTCGAAGCGATTCCACCACGCGGCGTGCGTCTCGAGAATCGACTTTTTCGACGAATAGTAAAACGGTGTAACTATACGGTACAGCTTTTTAGGGGTTGTTGTTTAGTTATAATCAGATAGATCTCACCCATGGCCGCCTGCTTAATCACACTAGCTTGTTCATTCGTAAAAATAAAAATTTTCGACGTTGATTCGTAATTAATACACCAGCGTGAATGCACGTTTTCTTCGTTTGTTGCTTCTGACCAGCACATGGCCGTTTTCTACATTGCACTAGTCTTCTTTTTTTGCACTCCCCACTTTGCCAACAATCAAAATCCCCGCTATCAGGCTTCAAAACTGCTAGTTATCGATTCACTCGCGACAAAGCGGAAAAACATTCTGATAATCTTTGGAATAAGTACACAATTGCGCGGAATAAATATTCACAATCCATTAAAAAAAACTCGTTGTGAATATATGCAGAGAAAAATTGATCAGCATCAAAACAATGGCAAAGAGTTATGGAAAATTTTGAAATCTTTATTAAAACCTAGCAATTGCAAACCGCGATCCATAACTTTTGACGGCACAATATAACAGTCTGAGCAAGCAATTGCATCTAAGTTTAATGCTTATTTCATCAATAGTGTTTCATTGATCAATCAATCTATTGAATTGGTTGATGAACCTGAAGAAATAAAGCAGCCAGTTAAAAGTAATTGCAGATTTGAAGGTTTTCACCCCATCACAATAGATGAACTTAGAAATCTTTGCTTTTCATTAGAAAAATCGGCTGTAGTAGACAATGTTAATGCTAGAGTTATTCAGGATTGCTTTCATGTCATTGGTCGCATTTTACTGGACCTTATTAATGAATCATTACAAACTGGGCACGTGCCTGAAGTGTGGAAAGAATCGTTGGTTGTTCCGATTGAAAAGGTTGCTGGAACGATTAAAGCCGAAGAGCTTCGTCCTATCAACATGCTGCACACATTAGAGAAAATTGTAGAACTTGTTGTGAAAGGCCAGTTATTAATTAATAGTAATTCTTTCATACTATAATTGTTATATCTGTATTCTCCGTACGTGGAATAATGATTATGATGTAGAAGGAGATGTCCGCTCATCGCCATGAGGCACCAAGAGTGGACAGTAATGTTTGCTAGAATGAAAGATATGAAGAGAAAGTGTTGAAAGTGTACGGTAGGCTGAAAATTGAAAAGAAGTATTGAAAATTGAGCGAAAAGGCATGGGTAAAGTAGTACTCGAACCAAGGATGTTTCCATTGCCTAACATCCCACTGCGGGGTAGGTTAAGGCACGGACGAATACGCCACCTCAGCAGGCAATAATAACGTGATGGATCGCGCTCATGTGCCACTGATAGCTTGTGATAGTTTCTAGCGGTAGTTCTAGCGGTACACACTCTGTTTTGTTGCATACATGGGAAAGGGAACCCTCTCCCTTTGGGTTTATTTCTGATTTTTACTCAATTTTTCTTTCTCTCGTGATCTCTGACTTAGCGAAATCGGAGAGAAAGACCGTAAAGTGTTGTGATACTGGTCCCCACCAGTATGGGTTAATGGGCTCCCCCATTATGGGATTTATATACTATAATTGTTATATCTGTATTCTCCGTACGTGTAGTAATGATACAGATATAAGAATTATAGTATGTACAGTATGTCTCATAAAAAATGCGAAAGTTTTCAATATTATTTTTGGGTAGCTTTAAACATTATTTTTACTGGTTTAATGCGTGTGTAATCATTGATGATATGATTAAAAAGAGTAATCATCTGACTGTATACTCTGAGACGATGTAAACAAAACAGTGGTTCGGGGGTAAAAAAGTTGAGAAAAATGCACGCGAAGGAGGTTGTCACTAAAGATTGGACTCGGAAAAAATGCGACACTTTGTTTTGGGTGTAACTTTTTATCGCGTGGGTAAAAATTAATGACATTTTGAGTAATACTAGTTTAGAGTGTGTGCAAAATTGTATCGCGATCTGTCAAGTGGTTTTCAAGATGCATTCGAAACAAGAAGACCTACGCCAGCAAATCTTGGGCGCGGTGATCGATAATCCTGGTCAGTCGCACAGATGGATCGGCAAAAGGCTTGGAATCCACCATTCTACCGTGTTCCACGTTGTGAAGATGTTCCAGGAGACGAAGACCATCGAGCGGCGCGCTGGAAGCGGCCGAAAACCGAAAACAGAATACCCAGAGAAGGCGCGGAAGATAAGGCAGTACTTTAAGAATAACCCAAACCTTTCCACCCGAGACGAGGCCAAAAAGGTCAATTCGTTGAAGTGGTTCGTCCAGCAGACCATGAAACGGGCTGGGGTACGTGTTTTTAAGGTCAGGAAGGCGCCAAACCGGACTGACAAGCAAAACACGGTGGCCAAATTGCGTGCGTGGAAGCTGTACCGTGAGTGGCTGGTCAAGCCAGGCTGTCTCGTCATGGACGACGAGACATATACCAAGGCGGTCACCAAACAAATCCCCGGCCTCGAGTTTTTTGTCGGTACGTTTCGCATGGAGGCTCCGGAAGAGAAAGATGGACAAATTCGCGAAGAAGTACCTGTTGTGGCAGGTGATCTGCGAGTGCGGACGGTACAGCAAGCCGTTCGTTACAACCGGCACCATAAACGGCTAGATTTATCGAGAGGAATGCTTGCAGAAGCGCTTGCTGTCCTTCCTCCGCTCTCACCGCGGTCCCACGCTGTTCTGGCCGGATCTCGCTTCGTGCCATTACGTCAAGCCTGTAATGGATTGGTACAAAGCGAAGGGCGTTAATGTGGTCCCGAAGGAGGCGAACCCGCCAAATACACCAGAACTTCGTCCGATCGAAATGTTTTGGGCGATAATGAAGAAGAAGTTGAAGAAAAGCGGAAAAACATTCAAAACCGATGAAGCTTTGAAGAAAAACTGGGAGAAATTGTGTAAGGAAGATGGACAAAGCCTCACCCAAGATCTCATGAGCATTGTTAAAAAAAATGTACGAGCATTCAGCTTGGGGGAGGAAAGTCAATAAATAAACTATGCCAAAACATAGCTAATATATAGTTATTTAATCCCTGAAAATTTGAGAAGTATCCGATTTAAAATGAATTTTTGGTGATTATGTTTGTGTGTCTCATTTTTTCCGAGTCCAGTCTTTAGTTTGCTGCTCGCCCAAAAGCCTGTAAAACAAATTGCAACGATTATGGAATGCCACCTGGCTACCGTTTACTGTATCCAACGTTCACTCCTTTATGGACCACGTCCACGGAAGCCGGGAATTGGTCATCCACGGTCCGCTTGCACACCGAAGGTCATCAGATCAGTGAGAGACAAAGTGAGGCGAAATCCTATCAGATCGATCCGGAAATTGGCTAAGGAAACCGATATTTCAAAAACTACCATGCAACGGTTAGTCAAAGATGGCTTGAAATGTTCGTTCAGAGCAAGAGTAAATCGCCACCTTGTAACGGACCGAATCAAACAACTACGGCTAGAGCGCTCGAAACGTTTGGTGTCAGCATTAAAAAAGAAGCATACCATCATCTATTCGCAGAGAAATACAAAGGCGCAATTATGGCTGGCAATCGTGCCTTTGGACTCCGAAGGACGCTAAGATCGAACAAAGTTCGCCGAACCACAAAGTTGACCATCTACAAGACATTAATTAGACCGGTAGTTCTCTACGGCCACGAAACATGGACATTGCTAGTGGAGGACCAACGCGCCCTTGGAGTCTTTGAACGGAAGGTGCTGCGTACGATCTACGGTGGAGTGCAGATGGAAGACGGAACGTGGAGGAGGCGAATGAACCACGAATTGCACCAGTTGCTGGGAGAACTCCCATCGTACACATCGCAAAAATCGGTCCACTACGATGGGCTGGGCATGTCGTAAGAATGTCGGACGACAGCCTTGTGAAAATGGTTCTCGAAAACGAATCGACAGGTACAAGAAGAAGAGGCGCGCAACGAGCAAGGTGGATCGATCAAGTAGAAGGCGACCTGCGGACCCTCCGCAGACAGCGAGGCTGGTGAGGAACAGCCATGGACTGATTACAATGGAAACAACTTCTGTGTACAGCAGAGGCCACACCGGCCTTAGTCTGATTGGTAAGGTAAGGTATCATCGTATTCTCCGATGAGAAAATGTTCACCATCGATCCCGTATCTAACACACGTACAGACAGGTTTATTTCGCCGAAGAAGATTGAGGATATTCCAGAGAACGAGAAATTCAAGTTTACAACATCGGGCCTGAGATGGTTTTCGGGGCAGTGGCGTCCAATGGCTTGAAAATGCCTCAAGTAATTATAAAAGCTGGATTAAAAGTTAATACCGAGGTTTACATGAACATTTTGGAGGACCACGTTCTGCCATGGATGAAAGCCATTGGAGCACACCAGCACGTCATTTTCCAACAGGACGGAGCACCGTGTCATACCTCAAAAAGGACTCAAGCGTGGCTGAAGGAAAACATGGAATTTTGGCCAAAGGACAATTGGCCGGCCTGTGAACGTTCTCACCCCAGTGTTGGCGCCCTGAAAGCTTCCATTACCAAGGCATGGAACTCGATGACTGACTCATACATTGAGAAGGTATGCTCTCGATTCCATCCCCGTTTGGAGAAGGTGATCGAGAAAAATGGTGGACATATTGAGTAATGTTATCATGATAGGCTTAATCAAAGATTCCCTAAATAGAATTATGATTTTTTATCATTTTCTATGAAAATAACTTATTTGAAACTGAGGTAGTAATTTTCGCATTTTTTTTATGGAACATACTGTAAATCCCATAATGGGGGAGCCCATTTACCCATATTGGTGGGGACCAGTATCACAACACTTTTGGTCTTTCTCTCCGATTTCGCTAAGTCAGAGATGACGAGAGAAAGAAAAATTGAGTAAAAATCAGAAGTTGTGTACAAAAATAAACCCAAAAGGAGAGGGTTCCCTTTCCCATGTATGCAACAAAACGGAGTGTGTACAAACTACCGCTAGAAACTATCAAAAGCTATCAGTGGCACATGAGCGCGATCCATCACGTTATTATTGCCTGATGAGGTGGCGGATTCGTCCGTGCCTTGACCTACCCCGCAGTGGGATGTTAGGCAATGGTACCGTTCTTGGTTCGAGTACTACTTTACCCATGCCCTTTCGCTCAATTTTCAATACTTCTATTCAATTTTCAACCTACCGTACACTGACGGAACTTTCAACACTTTCTCTTCATATTTTTCATTCTAGCAAACATTACTGTCCACTTTTGGTTCCTCATGGTGATGAGCGGACATCTCCTTCTAGTAATTCTTTGTTGATACCGTAACAATCTGGCTACCGGGAAGGCCATTCCTGTGAAACCGCGTTGAATTTAGTATTAGCAAAATGGAAAGATAAACTAGAGAGTAAAGATACAATTGTTGCTGTTTTTTGGATCTGAAACGGGCTTTTGAAACAATTTCTAGGCCCTTGTTGTTGAAAACAATAAAGCGCTTTGGATTTTCGAGTACTGCATACAGATGGTTTGAAAGCTATTTGTCTGACAGAACTCAACGGACTGTTTTTAATGATTCTGTTTCCAGTCCCGTGGGGAATGATCTTGGAGTGCCCCAGGGAAGTGCATTAGGGCTCCTTTTGTTTATTATGTATATTAATGACATGCGACGTGTTGTACGATTTTGTGACATTAATCTGTTTGCAGATGACACTGTGTTATTCATTGCAGCTAAGGATTTAAATGAAGCCGTTTCCTATTTGAACGAAGATTTACGTAAGTAGATGGTTGAAATGTAAGCAATTGAAATTGAATATAAGCAAAACTAAATGTATGGTAATTTCACAGAATCGAATAAATGAGGATGTCTTAGTTACGATTGATGATGAGGCAATTGATCGCGTATGGGAGATTGAATATCTTGGCGTGATTATTGATGACAAGTTCAACGCTCACATTGACAATGTCATTAAGAAAGTTGCCAAGAAGTATGGGATTCTATGCCGATTGAAAAACGATTTAACTACTTGCATTAAAATACAGCTATACAAATCAATCATCTCTCGTCATTTGGACTTCTGCCCTTCCATTTTATTTTTGGCCAATCAAACACAAACACTGAGGCTACAGCGTTTGCAGAATAAAATAATGCGTTTGATTTTAAGATGTAATAGATTCACTTCCTCGAATTTTATGTTAGACGCGTTGCAATGGTTATCGGTGAAGCAGAGAATTGTATATTTGACTATGGTGTTCATTTTTAAAGTAGTTAATGGTTTGCTGCCGTATCGTGTGATCGAATTGAACGAGGAAGTGATGTTCATAGATATAATACTAGAAACGCGGATGAAATAAGAACACTGAATTTCTTGACATGTTCTTCACAAAACTCATTATACTTTAAAGGAATAAATGTTTTCAATTCGATGCTAAGATACATTAAACGTGCGCCAACACTTTCAGAATTTAAAAGACTATGTATTTCACACGTTAAAATCGTATGCTAAACGGTAAGCGAAATTTTTTAATCATTTATGAAGATTGTAACTGACGATGTTTTTAGTGTTATAAAACGGATTGTGGACGATTTCTTGTACGGTTATGTTGCTTTTTTATTGTTTTTAAAAATGAAGATTGTATTATGACGAAGTTCTTTACAAACGGGTTACACTGAGTTGGCTATTTTCTTTTTTATACTTTTTTTTCTCACTGTTACTACAAACTATTTTGTTCGTCGCTTCTTTTTGAATTTATAAAAAAATGGACTTTGATGCTTGGGAAGATACCATGAAATAGTAGTGGGTTGTCTGGCTGATTGTCGGAGAATTCCTTGTCAATTCTGTTGTGGTTGAAAGTAAAAGTTTAACTAGGGCCGGTCCAGGATTTTTTCGGTTTGGAAATTTTCTCGATCTCCCTGGTTGGGGATATCCTTGGTCAGCCCAAAACTAAGCTGGCGGCTCCATTAGTATTGGAACCGCATTGGCTATGTTGCGATCAGGATCGGATATTGGCTTGTCTATTCATAATGTCCTTATACGGGATTCTGTGATTTGAATTGTAATAGGATTTCCTGATCGCTGGGAATACTTGCGAACATTTGTGGTTGACATCAATAGCGTTTCACAATTATATCGCTGTAAAGCAAATAAACAGCTTTTGAAGAAGTTTACATCTGTAGATGAAATCAGTTAGTTTTTTTTGCATAACTGGTTGAATTGCTTTTAAAAATAAATTATCTAAAAGATAAATCGTCTAGCTCAAACCTTTGTAGGGGTAAGTGTTGGGACCATCATCATTTATTTATTTATTTATCGAAGTCATTGAAAACAATACGAAACGAAGTCAAAATTTTATCATAGCCATCTTACAATCTAAACTAAGTCGAAAATTTTCATTAAATCTACTCTTAAACGTAAATTAAACCTAAGTTTAAAACTAAAGTTTTTACGTGCTAAGTGCCACAATATCTGTGAACTTAAGAGAGGATTTCATGAGAAAAGTGAGAATAAGTGAGTGAATCTTAATTATAACTTAGGGCGCTAAGCAAGAATTAAACCAACTGTTTTAATGTGTTTATCATAGTATGCTGTGCGTTCGACTGTCATCTTTCGTTTGTTTACTTGTTTTCACGGTTTAAATTCTTCGTTTTCCAAATATCGCGCATTGAAAAAGATGCGAAAATTAAGGTTTATGACACATGGCTACGTAAAAAGGGTGTAACTATGCGACAATTGGCGGAGCGCTATATAATTCATCACGCAGGTATAAAATCCACCATAATCAAGTTTGAGGAATACTGTTCCTTGGATGAACTGCCAGTAAGAGGCAGAAAACCCGGATCTTCCAACCCTAAACTGGATCTGAAAGTGGTAGCTCTGATTCGGAAGAACAAATCAGTGTCGATACGTGCCAATTTGGCCAATAAATCAGGAACCAGCGTCGAATGATTGCACGTATCAAGAAACGCAACAACCTGAAGACCTACAAGAAGCAGAAAATCGCCACAAACAAAGTGCAGAACAGAAGCAACGCGCAGCAACAACGACGAGACCTATGTCAAAGAGGACTCAAAAACCCTTCTAGGTCCACAATCAGCGATGGAATTCTCACCAAAATATCAATTCATCGTGCGCTACGTTTTCACTTAGGAACTTTCCGTTGCTAGTTTCACACGCCAAAGTTTCTTGAGTAAACTTTCTGGGATGAGAGAATGAAATATCGCGAACTTTTCCTACTCGAGTCACCGACGTGAGGAAACGAAAACAGCCAGATCATTTTTCTCTCTCTATATCTTTACACCACATTTGTTCTTGAAAAGCACACTGCGCATTTCATAGAAATGGAATCTAGACAGAAAGATATCTCGCATAAAGGCCTCCACAAACTGCAGCGTTTTTTTTTTGACGCCGCCGCAGCGAAATCGCAGCGAAAATATCGCCGCGATGGGATTACATGGCGGCTTATGAGAGCGCACAAACCGACGCGATGCGTTTTTTAATCGCGTCGGTTTGAGCGCTCCCATAAGCCGCCATGTAGTTTCATTGCGGCGATTTTTTCTCCGCGATTTCGCTGCGGAGGCGGCAAAAAAACGCTGCGGTTTGGAGAGGCCTTAAATACGCTCTTCAGCCTGATGAATGGTCGATTGCTGACTGTATGGCCTGGGAGGTTGGGTTGAATTCAAAGCATCCATTCCAGCCATTCCAGCAGACGTTTTCTACCACTCGAACTTTGCGGTGGCACAATACTACACAAAACAAACATAAAAACTCGTGTGAACATCGCCTACACATACTCGCTAGAGAAAAAGAACAAAGCCGAGGAGATATTTGGTTTGATCGGATCTCGAATACTAGTGAAACGTTGTGAGATGGAGAAACAAAAGATCTTTCGCGATGAGAAATAAAACGTTTCCTCACTCTGCGCTTTCATGAACTTTGGATTGTATTTAGTTCGCGAACTTTGAGTGCGAAGTTCCTCGGCGATGTATCTTTGCAATGAGCAAAGAGTGAACGTTTTTTGAAAATGAATTTTCCAACACTGTCCACAATATTATACTACCGTCGTAGGGAAGGATGTAAGCAATGTAGAGTGGAGAAGATTCAAGTGGAGAAGTTTGGTCGCAAAGTGCTTGTATGGAAAGCAATATGTTCCTGCGGTATTAAGTCAACAATTTTGTACACTACCTGAACAATCAATGCGGAAATCTATCGATCTTCTTGTCTGCAGAAGAGGTTGCTGCGTTTATATTAGAAGCATAGCATCCCTCCACAGTATTGGCCGGATTTGGCGTCGGCGCATTACGCCAAAACAACTTTCAATTGGCTCACGGCAAAGGGTATAGATTTCGTTGAGGAAGACATCAATCCGCCAAATTGCCCTCAGCTTCGGCCCATCAAACGCTATTGGGCGTTTGTGAAGAGGGTTTTCAAAAAGACTGGTTAAACAGCTGAGAATATGCAGGAGTTCAAAAAAATGTGGTCTAAGGTATTCAAAAAATGTGAGGAAACACTTGTCCGGAACATGATGAAAAGTGTTCGATCAAAAATTCGCAAATTCTTGAAAGAATAATATTAGTTTCATCCGGTGTCGTCACAATGTTCAAGTTCAATCCCGTACAATAAAGAAACATCCATTTGTTTGAATAAAACCTAATTTTTTCATATGATTTGAAAGAAAAATATGTGGATAACTTATTTTCGATACAGTCCTTACTTAACATGTAGAAAAGCCCTTCACAAAACATATTTCCCAGAGTGCTTCAGTTAAAAGTTTAATTAAACTAGGTAAGCTTTATGTAGCATCAGTGTTCGGTGGAAAAATCTGTAAGTTTCATAACCTGGAAAAAAAACCGGGAATTCAGAAATCGGATTTGAGTGGACACCCTGCATGTAAGCAACATTCTTTTAAGTGCAACATTTAGTCTAACGGAATAAGGATTTCTTAGAGGTGATACTGAAACAATAAAATCGTCCAAGATTTTTCATTAGGGCCTAACTGACAAACGTAAACAATGGCTTTTTCCTCGAATATCTCGTCATTGAAAACTTGCCTAATCAATCCACCACTGTCATTTCGAAGAGGAAGAGTTCACCTATCCGATAGAATTGGTGGCTTACATGTATAGTCTTTGTGCCACGAGAAATTTACGGAAGAAGCCATTGTTTACGTTTGTCAGGTAGGCCCTAATGAAAACTCTTTGTCGAATTACGATTATAGACTACCCGTTCTGGAGAGTTCCATCAGTGTAAAATTTAGCAATTCATTCAAATTCTAAGAAAGATTGACGAACTGGTTTAAAGACGTAGCTCAGTTTTTCAAGCTCTACAGGTCTGCGTTTCGGAATAATTAGCTGCATAAGTTCTGAAACTTGTCCGGATCAACTAGAATCAGAATGGTGTTTAAAATTTAATAAAATTTCAATGCCTTGCCCAGCTATTTCAACTCAGGGAGCCGAAGGTAAATAATCGTTCCATGCAGTACACTCTCGCTCTATTTGACTCAATCTTGAGTCGTTTTCGATTCAATTTCGTCAAAAGTTGAGTCATCCAAATTTAAACAAATCCGATTGGGATTGAAAAGTCGAAGAAAAACTTCGATTTAAGTCGATGTTTTTGATTTGCTGACAAGCCAATTTCAACACAACTCACACAAATTTAAGTGACTCTACATTTGACGAAGGTTAGCCGACAACGACTTAAAATTGAGTTAAATAGAGCAAGCGTGTATCCACTTATGATGAGAGATTCGCTAAACCAGAACAGCATCAGTTGTAGCTCGGTGACAACATGAGGGACGGATCATCATCGATTGACCAGAACATGGAAAGCATTTAATAAATAATACACAGACAGTTGAGGGAAATACGGACGCGGACTGGGTGCTGCTTGTGTGGTTATTGTATTATCGTTCCAGTTGAAAATTGGAATAATCCACTGGTAAAAATAGGTTTTACTCTCTTTCTGAACGCTAATAACACTTATTTAGTCACTATGTACAATGTAAAGTACGAGAGCAAAATCGATGTTCACCTGCTTACCATTCCAGTTTCCAACTGCTACGACAATGTTATTATTTATACTGTTCGATGCTTTTACGTCAGAGAACAAATGCGATTAAATCTAACACTATACATGTGACGTGCGGAGAATAGCTGCATCAGCAGGATTGGTAGAAGTGGAAACACAGATTTGCTTTCGTTGGGCTCTCCTAGCTTTTGGTTTTGGAAGGCTTTCTTCGATTGATAGCACGATATACTATAAGCGGCTAAGCTGAGCTTGAATTACTGTGCCATTTCTATTGATAGAATTTTGATAACTTATAATAATATTTAACCAAAATTTAATTATGTTCTCTTTGTTCCATCTTTCAGGGTTGTTTTCAGGAAGTTTGCCCTGCTTCGGGAGACATTTGTAGACATTCGCTCCGTCGTAGATTCGAATGTGCTGTTAATCTCAGCGATAGTATGCATGGCTGCCGTCTCGCGTCACAACTACACTATATAGCTTTGGCGGAGCTACCGATAGTAGTTAGTTTTGCATTCTGGATCGACCCTGTGGGAGGAAAATAGGAATACTCATTCGTCATTCTTAGCTCGTCAGAGCAACAGCTGCAATTGAACCGATGCGCGCGCGGAGGCCTATAGAACTGTGAACGTGCGGTGATAACGAATAGCCCGTTCTTGAAACGAACGAAACTGGAGGGTGTTTGTTTTGATTTCGATCCATTCAAGGGGAAATCGTTTGGATGCATCAATCCTACGACAGTGACTTGATATGATTGGTTTATGAATAGTGAACACAGACAGGTGCTTGACGAAATTGAGTTAATCAGTGGAGCTGAGGCGTTGTCGCGGTGGTGGGTGTTTGAGCCTGCTTGTTTGCAGTGGGCGATATGGGAGGATCAGTGAGCCAAGTGTTTCGGTCGGGAAGTGCACTGCTGTCGAATCGTGACGGCCACAAAGTATCGGAAACTACGGTTGATAAAGTTAACACCATCTTCGACGCACTCAGGGCAAATCCAAAGATTTCTATCCAACGGCTGGAGCCATTGTTGCTGCAAATACCGAAGGTGAGTTAATAATTATTTGTTTTATGAAATACTAAAGTTGTTCGATGCTAGGGTAGGAGTAGCATGTCTGACTTCCTCTTATTTTAACTGCTGATAAAATCAAAAGAAACTTGTTCATATTATTTGATAGTTTTGATCATATGATTATCATCATATCAGTTTGACTATGATATGATTACTTGCATTGATCTCGTTAGGACCCTATTTGAAGGTCGAAAGTAACTTTTGGCGGTACTGGTGCTACGGTTGTATTGGATCATAATTATTCACTTTATTGATTATGATCCACAATAGGATTGGGTGTGGATAGAATTTAGGTTGAATTTGGATTGGATTTGGATTGAATTTGAGTTGAAATCGGATTGGATTTAGACTGAATGTGGATTGGATTTGGAAAGAAATTGGATTGGATTTAAATCGGATTTTGCTTGGATTTGGATTAGATTTGGATTTTGGTTGGATTTAGATTGAATTTGAATTAAATTTGGATCGGATTTGGGTTGGATTTGAAATTGATTTGGGCTAATTGGATTGGATTTCAGATTGAATTTGGATAGGATTTAGATTGTTTCGGGATTGAATTTGTATTGTGTTTGCGTTGGAGTTGTATTGGATTTGGACTAGACTTGAATTGGATTTGGATTATATTTGGGCTGAAGTTGGATTGCATTCGGACTAGATTTGGATTGTTTTTAGATTTTATTTGAACTTATTTAAATTTATTTGACTTCAATTGGATTTTAAATGAATTTGGATTGGGTTTGGATTGGATTAATATTGGATTTGGAATGGAAGTGGATTGGATTTTGTTTGGATTTAGATTGGATTGGGTTTGAGTGGGGGTGGGGTTTGGGTGGGGTTTGGTTTGGGTTTTGTTTTTTTTTGGGTTGGGTTTGGTTTGTTTTTGGGTTGGTTTTGGGGTGGGTTTGGATTTTAACGACTGTTCCAGAAAGTATAAGCACACCTCATTTTAACGGTCACTTTGAATATAATGAAATATTTAAACATGTTTTGGCTGCGTCCTTTTGTTTGTACATTTCTGAATGACATAAAGGGCGATACGGTCAAAATTTGGTCAATATCAACTTGACGTATTTCTTTCAATTTTGCATTTTAAAAACCTGAACACCCCTCATTTTGAAGGTGTGTGTGTGTAGAATGTTGCTCCTATTTTGATTTTAGAATTCACTCTTCAGTTGTCAAAATGCCGTCCAAGCAAGAAGAGCAGCGTATCAAAATTTTGCTCGCGCATCGCGAAAATCCGAGCTACTCGCACGTAAAGTTGTCAAAATCGCTAAAAGTTGCCAAATCAACCGTTACAAATGTAATTAAAGTGTTTGGGGAACGTTTGTCGACAGCCAGGAAGTCTGGATCGGGGGGAAATCGAAAACCGGAAGCCGCTGAGACGACAAAGAGAGTTGCCGGTAGTTTCAAGCGAAACCCTAACCTATCTCTCCGAGATGCCGCAAATAAGCTGGGTGTATCGTCTACAACCGTGCATCGAGCCAAAAAACGAGCCGGACTATCGACTTACAAGAAAGTAGTGACTCCAAATCGCGATGATAAACAAAATACGACGGCCAAAGCGCGATCCCGGAGGCTGTACACGCCGATGCTGACGAAGTTTGACTGCGTGGTAATGGACGACGAAACCTACGTCAAAGCCGACTACAAGCAGCTTCCGGGACAGGAGTTTTATACGGCAAAAGGAAGGGGAAAGGTAACAGATATTTTCAAGCACACGAAACTGTGAAACTGTTCGCAAAGAAATATCTGGTTTGGTAAGCCATCTGTACCTGTGGCTAGAAAAGTAGCATTTTCATAGCTTCCGGGACTGTCAACCAAGAAATTTACGTGAAAGAGTGTTTGAATAAACGTCTGCTGCCTTTCCTGAAGAAACACGGTTGTTCCGTACTGTTTTGGCCGGATTTGGCATCTTGCCATTACGGTAAAAAGGCCATGGAGTGGTACGCCGCCAACAACGTGCAGGTGGTTCCCAAGGACAAGAACCCTCCCAACACGCCAGAGCTCCGCCCAATTGAGAAATACTGGGCTATTGTCAAGCGGAACCTAAAGAAGACCAAAAAAACTGCTAAGGACGAGCAGCAGTTCAAGGCAAACTGGCTTTCTGTGGACAAGGTGGCTGTACAAAATCTGATGGCAGGGGTCAAGCGTAAGGCCCGGCAATTCGGATTTGGAAAAGCGGAAGCCTAACTGAATATTTTTCCTGAATTTTATACTAATTGAACTTGAAAAAGAAATTTAATTTGATTTTTTAAATAAACGATTTCAACGATTTACACGCGTTTTCCCTTGACCAAATTTTGACCGTATCACCCTTTAGCATCAAAAAAGTGCTCAGTTTTGTGTTACCTATCAAAATGCGCGGTATTACTCCGGAACAACGAAAAAGTATCGTGCACAAATGGTGCACTGTGAGCGGACTCTCCTTGAGAAAATTGGCCAAGGAAGAGGGTGTAAGCGTCGGAGCGGTACGATCTGCGATTTGAAAATATAGAGAACAGTGTACGTTTGAAGATGCGCCGAAGAGTGGTCGGAAATCCGGTCCTGTTAGTCCGGATATCGATAAAAAGATCAGGGATGCCTACAAGCGAACACCAGCGACTTCCGTTCGGGATGTTGCGAAAAAACTAGCGACCTCGTCGAGTAACGTCATGCGTGCCAAAGAAAGACTTGGGCTAAAAACATACCGGAAGCAGAAAAAACCCAAAAAGAACCCAAAACAGGCCGCGTCCGTGAAACCACGGGCCCGCAAACTCTACGATTCGTTATTGTGTAGAAATTCTGGGTGTATAATAATGGACGATGAAACGTATGTGAAACTAGATTACAAAACGCTTCCCGGACCACAATTCTATACTGTAAGCGAAGACAAAGACATCCCCGAAACGGAGAAGGCATTTTTTACCGAAAAATTCGGTAAGAAGGTTATGGTTTGGCAGGCAATATGCGAGTGTGGTAAAACATCTAGTCCGTACATCACAAGGGAGACGATGAACACTCAGAAATACGTGAAGGAATGTCTCCAGAAGCGATTATTGCCGATGATCAGGCAGCACGAAGGTCAAGTAGTGTTTTGGCCTGATTTGGCGTCATGTCATTACGCAAACGACACATTAGAATGGTACAAAAGTCAAAATGTATGTTTCGTGCCGAAAGACATGAATCCGCTGAACTGCCCGGAGGCACGGCCAATCGAGACTTTTTGGGCTTTAACCAAAGCAAAGCTTCGAAAATTCATAAAACCAGCGGACGACATCCAAAAATCTTAAAAAGATTGGCCAAAAGTGGTCAAAATGGTGGGAAGTACCACTGTGCAGAAGCTAATGGGTCATGTTCGAGGAAAAATTAGGAGTCTTGGCTATGATTAAATATTTTGATTAAACGAGAGAAAAATCACATAAAAAACACAAATACAAATATGATTTGCAGAATAAAATAATTAAAACTAAAAAAAAACATGACGTTTTTGTTATTTTGAAAGTGTGCTTATACTTTCTGGAACCGTCTATAGATTGCATTGGATTTGGATTCAATTTGGGTTGGATTTGGATTGGATTTAGATTGGATTTGAAATGTATTTGGTTTGCATTTGGATTGTATTTGGATTAGATTTGAGTTGGGTTTGGATTAGATATTAAATTGCATTGGATTTTGATTGAATTTTGGTAGGCTTAAGATTGGATTTGGATCGCATTTGGACTTAATTAGGTTTGGATTTGGATTGGATATCAGTTGGATTTGGATTGCCCTCTCGAAGATCACTGTTGTCACCTTGTCGTAGGTGAGAGGGCTAATCTCATGCAAAAGGCCGTCATGGGAGACCAAAAACACGATCAGCAGTGATAGTATCACACTCTGCTTTCTTTAAATTGCCACATCGTAGTACGTTTATTTGAAGGCACTGAAAGAGGTGTGATACTGGCGGGTTTAGCCGCAATTCACTCTTAGACGAAGCTAGGAACAGTCTACAAATACCCCTGATATCAAATAATTTAGGGAAACGACAAAAAATGCACTTTTCATTTGCTTGACAATTCTTTCATTGATGTTAATTCTCTAATTGTCATTAATTAAACATCAAATATGCCTATACAGTTGGTATCAGTAATAATCTTATTGTTTGCCTCATTATCGAAAAGGGTGAGTGTTTTGATCATGATTGAGAGCAACTAATAATATGTCCTGATGTTTCAAGTGCAGAAAATTCAAATATATATTATAATTTACATGTGCGTTCTACAAGACAGTACATATTATTTAGCTAGGGATCAGACCTTTGAATGAAAAAAGGTATGAAAAGTGTTATTAGGAAAGTGGGAAAAAAAATAAAAGGTGAGGGTTTTTTGAAAGAGAGGGGGGTCTGGGGGGGGGGGTGGAGAAAAAAAAAATTTCTTTTTGGTTCTAATCTAATCTAATCTAACACAAACGCAGCCAGTACGAGAAAGCATCCTGGAAATAATTGGGTTAGATGACGCCCAATTATTTTTTTTGTCAATATTGATGCTTGTAGCATATCAAAGATATGATACAAGCGTCAAAGCGGCCAGGCCTACTGCGTTGCATTGGCCGCAAAAGATGATTCTGTAAAATGAGTTGAATTCAAATGAATAGATTTGAATCACAACGCATTTTGTGAATCTACAGGGGAGGAAGGATGCGTGGACATACCGTACCATACGCTCCGATGTAAAAATAATAAAATAATATTAAAATAAATCATAATAATCCGAGTAATGATAAAATGGTAATGATAATAATAAAAATTTGAAATCAATATACAGTTTCATATGGAATAGTATATAAACTTTACCTAAGGGACATTATAACGTAAAATGATAATCACAATTACACATGCCTGCCGATTGTTGTACTACTGCTATTTTAAAAGGAATTGCGTATCCATTATGAACCTAAAAGTTTGGACAATGTATCGCAGCCACGAGAAACCACGAGAAAGTTTTTTTTTATAACACAACTTGGGAATTTCTTGGATGATCTGAAATTAAACGCAGCCAGTACGACAAAGGATCCTGGAAACAACTGGGCTAGATGACGTCCAATTATCTTTCTGTCAATATTGACGCTTGCAGCACATTAAAGACACAATACAAGCGTCAGAAGGCCAGGCCAACTGCGTTGCATCAACTTCAAAGAAGATGTCGTAAAACGAGCTGGATTCAAACGAATAGACCTGAACCACAACGCATCCCACGAATCTACAGGGAGGAAGTATGCGTGGTCACGCCGCTTCACACGCTCTGTATCATGTCAAGTCGAATATAATAGAAACTTTACACATTTGTATGAACCCAGTTACCTGAAATTGAACATAACAGAAACCTGCAAACACCTGAATTTCGAACAATAAATAGTATATAATGGTACGATCTCATTTGTTACGTACAGTAAAAGTATTATTCCACGCAGATATCGTGGTGTCCTCTACGAATTCGCTTTTACAAGTGATATGTTGCTTCAAATACGAATAAAATACGTGAATATATTATTATGCAATGCTGAAAATTATAAAAATAAAAATTATTGCTAAAATGAAACTCTATTTCTTGTCAGGTTGCTTCTACCTGCTTTCACATGGTTTTGGTAAGCAACCATAATTCTACTGGGCACGCTGAGCTAATTAGTTCAACGAAAATGGAAAATATGGATGGAAATAATGGAGGCGTAAATGTAATTGATTGATAGTTATTTATTGATAATAAAAGTAATATATTTAGAGGAGCAATGGTAGAATATACAATACAAATCAAATAGATTATAAACAGACAAAATAGTTCACTACTAGCTATCTACTATCATGCTCGCCACCTGGTGGTAAGTATTGGCATAACCTAGGTAGGTTTCTTCAAAGAATTTCTCACTGGACCCAATAGTCAACATCCAACTTTTCCTGCGCACAACATAAAGGGATTGACGTTGACAAGTTATGCCGGGTTCTCATTACACGACACCGTGCGCTGGTCGGGGCGTTTTTGTGTGCTGGGTGAAAAAGTCACCTAGTCTAACTGACTATTTCGTTCCAACCCAAAAAAGGCACGTCCCGGACACAGCACGGTTTAAAAAGAACACTTCTTTGTGCTTATAAAGCCACCTGGAAACATGAGAGCAGGAGCAAGGTGTCACATACAAATAAGAAACCCGGTTGGCGTAAAGAGTCTCCCGGCTAAGAGACACTCGTCATCACCACTGTCACCAAAGCAGTTTAACCAAAAAGGAAACATTTTTTTGAGAAAAGGGAAACGAAAGTATTCACCAAATTTTTTGAACAAAGCAAGATGAGTGAGCGTGAAGCTATACTGCTGGGTCGTCAAAGCTTTTTGCAAAAAGGAATATATTTTTAAATATTCCGCGGAGCGAGGAAAAAACCAATACGTATCTATGGCAACGATGGAAAAAATAATTTGAAGTGATGGGCAAGAAAATTTAATATAATGTTAAACATTTAAAAAACGTTTACTTATCCTGATTACGATGATTCGTTGTTCTTCATCCCCATTCGGAATTGTACGGAAATCCGACCGTAAAAAGTCTACAAACATCATGATTTTGACTCCCACGCCAGAAAAGATACATCTCCAGTTTTGCTGAAAAGGTGCTACAAGCCATGTCGGCATCACATGCAGAAACAGAAGCACAATTCATCATTTCTTCACCTTATGGAAAAACAAACTAAACTCAAGCAATATGCTCCACGACAACTCGAAAACAACGCGAAACGTAAATTTTATAAAATTATTTCACCGGGACTTTCTGAAATGCTAGATGAGCTAGACTACCCAAACAGCAATAAACAGCACCGCTACCACTCTCACTGCTGAAATTTCCGAAACTAAATTCACAATTTCACAAATTCACATATACCGATTTTTAACAAACAGAGAAAAAACGTGACAGCTCACGCAAAACTCAACCATCCGCGGGCAGTGCTTGCTGCGATCGTCGGTTAGCCTTGCTTTAATAGTCTCTTGAATTAAAGTCATAAATCAACAAGTTACACCACAAAAAAGAAAACTAGTGAAAAAAAAAAAAATATTAGATTAACAAAATAAAAAACTTCTTTTTTGTGCGGTAAAAATGGGGCAGAAAAAAAAATATATTATGGTCGTTCCTTACTTTTTTTTGATTAATAAAAATATTTTTATGGTGGTTTTTTTATTTTGCCTGGTTGTTGGAAAATAAAAATAAATGTATGAGGTGGAAAATAAATTGTTTTTATGGTTTGGGTGGGGGGGGGGGGGGAACAGTAAAGGTCATCAATCTCTAGTTCCCTTTTCCATCTTTCACAAGAATCTCCTTTACTCTGACTATTCCCTATTTTCAACAGCCTCTTACTAACGGGTATCTTAAGCAGGATTCACTTGGCCCTTGTGGTTATTAGTCTGGGATACCAAATCTATACTCCTACCCTGGTATAGTATGGACAGTGATTTTCATTGCAGAAGACTTGGCCCTATGACCCCCTTCTGTGCATGAAAATGAAAATGAAATATCAGTTGGATTTGGCTTCTATTTTGATTGGATTTGGCTTCCATTTGGATTGGATTTCTTTTGGATTTGGATTGAATTTGGACTGGATTTGGATAGAAATTGGATTGGATTTAGATCAGATTTTGTTTGTATTTAATTGGATTTATATTTTGGATTTGATTTAGACTGAATTTAGACTGAATTTAGATTAAATCGGATTGGATTTGCCCTATATTTGTATTGAATTTAGGTTGTATTTGAAATGGATTTGGACAAAATTTTATTGGATTTCGATTGGTTTTTGATCGTGTTGCTCTAAATTTTTGTGGGATTTTCTCCAGCAACAATCACAGCCCTAGTTGGGTGGTAATTAGCTCAAAGCTAGAAAATGAATTTATTTATATTCCATGGTTACAATTTGTTTTCTCCTACTTACAATTCAGTTTCCCGTACTATTGTTCATTTAGCCACAACAATGTTCTTCAGCTTCGATCTCTAGTCTGTAGGTTTTAATTAATTAATTAAGTAAATTCCCTAGCTCATTTATAAAATTGAATTCAATTTACCTATATTTATTTGTATGAACAATTCCTGATACCAAAAAAATACTAGTCTACTAGTGATACCAAAAAAATACTAGTCACTGCTATCTACTTTTACTACGTACGTGCTTATTGTTTTACTACGTTCTATTGTTCTCAATTCCATTCAATTCCTCCCATCATTCTTCTTGATGGTTGAGGTTCGTGGATCAACCAATGGGATCAGAGAGTCGCGTCCGGTACCGTTTGTTGATAACGCTACGAGGGGTGGTTGCGGCGAACATCCTCCCCCCCGTGTCGCCACTGCTTCCGGGTTGGCGTCACTAGAGCTTCCCAAGTCCAGGACCACCAACTTCGTAGCAGGTCTCTTCAGTATGCCACCAGATGTCAGCACTTCCGCTCGACGAATCACACCATCCTTTCCCGGAATCGTTCGGACTACCCGTCCTCGTAACCATCTATTCCGCATGTTTTCGTCGACTACGAGTACTAAAGCTCCTTCTTCTATCGGTGTTACGTCCCGGAACCACTTCGTCCGGCGAGTTGTCGTTGGCAGATAATCCCTCACCCAACGACGCCAGAAGTTGTCCAGAGTGTGTTTTACCAGATTCCAACCACTCCGCAGGGCCACACCAGCATCCGTAGGGAACTTCTCCGGTTCGCGAATTCCGCTTGAACTTAGCAGCAGGAAGTGATTGGGCGTCAATGATTCGTGATTGGCTGTATCAAGTGGATCGAAGGTGAGTGGTCGCGAGTTCACCATACTTTCGGCCTCTGCTAGCACTGTAGCGAACGACTCATCATCGAGTTTCCGCACTACAGGGACAAATGCTAGTGCGGCTTTAACTGCGCGAACAATTCTTTCCCAACAGCCCCCCATGTGTGGGGCGACAGGGGGTTAAATCTCCACTGAGTGTGAGCGTTGGTGAAGGTACTGCCCAAATTCTCGTTGATCCTTTTTATTTCCTCCTGCAACTCCCGATTCGCTCCAACAAAGTTATCTGAATAGATTACTTGAGGGTAACCACGTCAGGCGATGCACCTTCTTATCGCCTTCTTACACGCATCCGTAGAGAGACTAGCCACTACCTCCAGATGAATGGCCCTGATTGTCAGGCACGTACACAGACAGACCCAACGCTTTGCAACGCTTCTTCAACTTTTACCAAGTACGGGCCGAAGAGATCAACGCTCACATACGTGAAGGGACGTACGAAGGGTTCCAACCGTACCGATGGAAGTGGGCCCATTTTTGGAGCTTCCGGCATCAATTTGTAAACACGACAGCGTTTCCATGGATTCGCACGATGACAGCTCCGTCTTTATTAGCCTGTGGAGTAGCCCAACTCGCCTGGTAAGGCCCGAGTTCTCGAAGGCTTTCTCCAGTTTTGACCAGACTTCACGTACCGTCGGTGCTTCCTTGACATGGACGTAGTTCGCAGGGTCACGAAGTAGGATGATCACGGTTTCGTAGATTTCGTCTTCCATCCGCTTCGGCTTCGAGGGTGGTCCAGAAGTTGTTCGAGCTTGAACAGCGAACTTCCAGGTAGCCCAGTTTTCTCTTCCCGGAGAGACTTGAATTAACGATGCCTGCAACGCTTGAGGATCCGGTGGAGCTTACTGTCATCTTGGATTCTTGACGAAATTGGATTGGATTTGGATTGGATTTGGATTGGACTTGGGTTGTATTTGGATTTGATATGAATTGGATTTGATTGGATTTATAATGGATTTGGCTTGTATTTGGAGTGGATTTCGATTGGTTTTGCATTGGATTGGAATATATTTAATTTTTATTTGGGTTAAATATGAATTGGGTTGGATTGGATTTGGATTATATTTGCTGAATTTCGCTTGATTATGAATCCAGCTTAGTGTTCTGATGTCTACGTCGTTAGTGGAACAGATGAACTGGCTGGATTTATTGAAAATCGTCCCTTCATGTCAAAGTTTGCAAGTTTCATAACACCTTCTACCGAAATATTAAACAGGAGGCAGGAAAGACCATCGTCTTGTCGAAGTTCTTTGCGCGTTCGAAACAAGTCCGATAAAGCACCTGATATCCTCACACAACACTGTACACCATCCACGGTAGCCTTGATCAGTCTTGTCAATTTCCCGGGAAAACCGTTCTCGTCCATATTTTCCCACTGCTCTTTACGAACAATAGTATCGTATGCGGCCTTGAAATTGATAAATACACACTACCAAAATGCCATATAAATTTCTGTCCTCTTTCCGACACATGCAAGCGTCCTTTAGCACATAAGAATGAGTTGAAAGAGATGAGAAAATAAATTCAATCTAACACATCTTTCGTCGAACTGCGTATGTGTCAGTTTAAAGGGACATAATTTTACACGAAATCTTTGTTTACATTCCCCGACTTTTTAAAAACATGAATTACGTCTCGTGTAAAATTCATAATTTCTAAGTGTGTCGGTACTGTGTTGGAACTCTTGATACCTACGACACTTTTGAAGGATCTTTGCCACAACGTAAAGATTTAGTCAGTTGTAGATTGGCCGTCCACAAAACCGGCTTGCTAACTCCCTACAAATCTGCTTGCTAGCGGCGATAAGCGGTAGAAAATGATCTGGAAAAGCACATAGTAGTGATCGATCGGTAGTTCTCATATTCCAACTTGTCATCCTTTTTGTAGATTGGTCATATAACCGACAATCAATAAAATTGGTTCAACAATCAATAAAAATTGGCTATTTGCTTTAGAACCCCACGGCTCCCAAATACACCATAGAGTACTTAATTCTCTCGCTTTACGGCTCTTGAATCTTTTTTTGTTGTTTTGATTCGCCGTATTATTTTGACATAATATTTGAGAGGTTATTCGTTGGGAGTTATGTTCTGAAGGGTGATTCATTTATTTTGGGACCGATGAGTTGGTACTTCCTGAGCCAAAACAAAACATATATTTTCTTCTTAATCATCAAGCCTCTGTTATAACTCCCTCATCTGACTCCTCCGATAGTTGAATCTGTATATAGCAAAGGACTGGCGGGAAGCTATGTTCTCGATGCTGACATATATTCTTGTTCTTCTCTCTTTCCTTATCTGCACGCAGGTGAGCTGACAGCGTGACCCCTCGGCTTGAGCTCCGGCTATGTTGATTACGAAAAATGTGTGTTGGTTGGGATAGAGATGCAAGTTCCTTGGTATATAGTGTAAATTGAATCCGCCGCCTCCAACTTCCTAATTATGTGCCTTTATCGACTAGGATATTTGAGGCCGCAAAGATCCACTACCAGGGTTGTTCATTTTTAACGTCTAACGTCTGATTCCTTAACGTCTGTAATTCGAATGTTCCTATAAGATGTTAACGAAGACGCATCAAACGTCAACGATTACATCCCTGTTCTCTACTTTTTTCTATTTGATAAAAAAGAGGTATTCAAATTGCGAAACTTTGTTCACTCCTATTTTGAAAGAAATCAAGAGCAACACATTTCCAATTAGTTCAATTTGTACGGCAAAACTTTGATTGACGTAAAATATAAGTCACATATAATCACAAAATATCTTCAATTATTTTCATACTATTGGTCGTGGTTTCAGCATTAGGCAAATTCCATACTTCCCAAGGAAAAGTATTTTGTCTAAGTTAGTCCCAGGTCAGCTTGCTCAATAGTATTGAAATTTTATAAGTCATCCCACTAACCGAACGCGCACACGTCATCAAGCATATTTAGATGGCATTTTTCACATGAGCTTAGAATGCGATAGCCAGCGAGCGCTGTTCTGTTCCATGTTGCTAAACAAGTGGGTGATTCTAATCAACAAGCTGTATCGGGTTTGACGCAGTATCGTTAAACATGATTCTTTGCGGTTGTTCCGTTCCCTCCTCAGCTGTTTTGATCGCTGTTGATTAGAATGTAAGTGGGGCTATTCTTAATTCATTGATGTATTTTGAGACAGAGCAAATCTTACCGTCCTTAATTATTATTAATTGAGAATTCCACAAATTTTCTGATCACAGAAAATCGGCTGCATAAACATTGTTCGGGAACAAATCATTCCCCTCTTCCGGTAAACATTAATGTACGATCCGAACCAATACCCAAGATGATGTGAGATGCTCTTTTTGCTTGATCATTCTCATCTTTTTCTCCTCCCTTTGATTGTTTTTACAAAAGGTTTATTTAGTCTGCAATGCCCATACCTACTGAACACAATGCGGAAGACGGTGAGTATCATATTTCTAAAAAGTCAGAAATCGAGGACCACCCTACTTGTTATAAAGCAACCTTTTATTTTTTTGCGCTGTCAATATTTTAAATGTTCAGGTTCTAGGGGATAGCGTAGATTGAGTTTCAGGCTTACACACTTGCGTCGCTAGATTGTTGTTATTATTATTTGGGTTTTCAATAAATAACGATTGACGTAGCGGAGGTGTGTTATAGAAACGGATCGCCGTAGTTCAGTTCACGATTCTTGTTCGTGGGTGTGAACAAGTTTACGATAATCATAAACAAATCGGTTTTACGTCACTAACCCTTTGAGTGGCAGCGATTTCAGCCTGAGCTTATATTGTAAATCAATTTGGAAAATCAAAAAGTTTGAGTGTTAATTTTTTTTTCATTCTATTTCAGTACGAAAATATCCTAGCAATCCATGATGAAACGGGTTACAACTTGCTCCAGAAAAGCGTTGGATTGAACCACATAGAACTAGCCAGATGGTTACTGCAGCGACACCGTCCAGATGTAAATAGGAGCTCATGCTCACTACCACTTCACATTGCCTGCCTAAAAGGGTAAGTTTGTTGATCTGGGTTTGATAAGGCTTACCTCATTCATAGTGATTTCCATACTGTACATCTCCCATAGATATGAGGAATGTGTTGAACTGCTACTGAAGCATGGAGCCAGGATCGATACGGAAGCGAGGATGTGCTTTCCGGGTGCCCATTCACACAACTGTGAAGAGAGTGGAAAATACAAAAGTAAGTATTCTGGTGCTTATATAACTGAGTAGAATTTAAATTCTTATTCTTCAAACGAAGAAGGGTTTCTGAAACAAATGATCAATTCTGCAGACAACCATCTTCGATGGCATTTTGGTTAAGTTATGGGAAAGATATATATTTTCACCGAACTAGAAATCCTTGCTACTCAAGAATAACATTTGAAAAGAGCATATCTAGACAAAATAGTCAAAAGGTCGAAAGTAACATTTGTAAACAATGAATTTTAGAGTATTTTTCTGGGATCTGCTTGCTCCCACAATCAAAATAGCACTAGAAACAGATATAGGGAGTTATTACCTTCCCGTCGGTAGTGGATATAGATGTTAGCAACCTGGCATTTCCAGGAAAATTACGCTTTAAGTCATTTTTTACAATTGTTACTTTCGACCTTTTGACGATTTGTTCTAAGGCTCGATTCAAAGTAAATCTGGACGCACTGTTTTATACACCACCGCGTCTCTGGTGGTTGGAACAAAAAACGTTTGACAGGCATTTGTTGATGTTTCATTGACGAAAAAATTGGTGAAAAGTTTTATTCGATTGATCGACGCATCTCGAAATTACGGATCATGAAACTTGAGAAAGAAAATTAATTGTGCACAAACATCTAGAGAATCCTTCGCGGTCTGCCTCAAAAATAGCAAAAGTGTTAAAATTCACAAAGTCAACGGTGTGTCTTGTAATCAAACGTTACAAGGATACTCTGAGTGTGGATAGAGCACAGCGCATCTATCATATAAATGGCACTAGGGACAAAGAGCTAAGGAGAAAAGTGTTGAGGTACGTGAAAGGCAACCCAGGTGTCTCTATACGTGATTTGGCAAAGAAATACAATTCCAACTTTTCCACCGTGCGTAACATCCTTTCAAGAGAAGGATATAAGTCTTTTTGTGCCAGTAAACATCAGAATCGCTCCTTGCAACTAAATTTAGTGGCCAAAAAGCGAGCACGATTACTGTACAAACGAGTTTTGACAAAATTTGATGGCTGTATTTTAATGGATGACGAAACATATGTCAAAATGGCTTATAAAAAAATCCCCGGAGGAAAATTTTACCTGGCAACTGGTCGTGGGGATGTCCCTTCCAAGTATACATTTGTTTTTGCTGATAAGTTTGCTCGGAAACTAATGATTTGGCAAGGAATCTGCAGTTGTGGCTTAAAACCAAGCTTTTCATCACATCTCACACAATGCCGTCGAAGGTTTACATTAAAGCGTGTTTGAAAAAGCGGATTTTACCCTTCATTCGGCAACACAAGACCAACGTTATGTTTCGGCCGGATCTAGCCAGCTGCCACTACCATAGACTAACTCTAAGACCAGTAGGTTCCGAACAAATACGATTTTTTTCTTGGCTCAGTCAGTACTAGCACATCGGTCCCAAGCTTAATAATACGCCCCTTATAATGAACTCACACGAACACACTCTCAAATATTCTGTCAAAATAACACAGCAAATCAAAACAAAGGCGCAAATATGTATAGTTAGGTGCTGGCTTCAAGGTGTACTTCGGATAAAGGGGTTCTACAATAGTGAAAAAAATTCCAAATCGCTAGTTGCATATTGATTGTTGCCACTACTCTAAGGAGGTACTAGAATGGTATGTTGCAAACAATGTTAATTTCGTCGCCAAAGAGATTAATCCTCCGAATTGCACTGAGTTCAGACCGATCGAAAAATATTGGGCAATTGTCAAGCGAAAACCTCGAGGATGCGGTAAAGAAGCGACAAATGCGTTTAAAGTGGAATAAGTTCGCCGGTACAGTGTCACCAGCGACTGTGCAGATCATGATGGCATCGATCACAAGTAAAGTGCGACAGTTCGTTCGAAACGGTGAAATGTAATAACTTGTTTTATATCGTTTGAAAGCTGAATAAACACCCTTTTGTTTCACATTTTGATCAACCGTTTTTGTTGTTTAATTCTCGAGTTATGACCACTTGAATGCGTCCAAATTTACTTTGAATCGGGCTTCCCGCATATTCACAAACCATTCCTGGACCTTATTTCTAATTGTTGACGACCGTTTCCGTTATTGGTACGACATTTACCCTTATAGTTGACAACTATAAACTAACAATAACCTATAAAGTTTTAACAATATTTCAGATGGTAAGAGGCCAAATAACTATATGCTGAATAGGCGGTTAAGTTAGGTTACCATATAAAATTGGCTATTTTCACGAATAAATTTTTTGCTGTACTCTATGCCAAAAAGTTGGTATATAATCCAGACCACGTGCAGACAATAAGAAACCTTTCAATGACAATATGGCAAACATTAACAATATGTGTTAATGTAGAGGCTGTATGGTGAAAACGAGATTAAACTATTGGATAACAATAACGTAAAATGTGATAATATATCTTACATTCGAAATATAGTTTTGACTATATAGCAAATTGTTTTTCGTTATGCGGGTTCAGACGAATATTTCGGTTGTATTTATATTACTTCTTAATCTTCTTGTAGAAAATCAAGTAAAGTTCTTATATTATAAAGGACGACAAAACATACGTACTGGAAGACTTTAAACAGCTTCCGGGTCTGGCTTTTTACACCGCAATGCAAAAGAACGCCGCTGCCGAGTATTTCTGAACAAAGAAGGTGTCCAAATTCCCAGGGAAGTATTTGATTTGGCATGCCATAAAAGTTGTGGTCGAAAATATAAAAGTTTCGTCTCTACCGGCACTATCATTAAAGATGTGTACGAGAAAGAATGTCTGCAAAGGCGTTTGCTACCTTTTCTCAGAAGCCACGACTCTCCAGCTCTGTTTTGGCCTCTTGTCACTATGCGAAATCCGTCCTGGAATGGTTACAATAGGTCAAATATGTGCCAAAAACAGCCAATCCACCAAACTGTCCAGAACTTCGCCCAATAGAGAAGTACTGGGCCCTAGTTAAGTGGAAACTTTCAAGAGAAGATGTGTAATCGTCACTTTGGGAGTATCTGAGGATACCGTACGGAATCTGATGGCGGGTGTACCACAAAAAGTTCGAGAATTTTACAGAAAAAAGGATTAACATCTTAATCAACTGTTTCTAATGTAGATGGTAACTCTATTATTGTGAAATAAACAATCGTTTTTGCCGAACTATGTGTAAAGTTTTTTTGCTGCTATTATTTTGGTGTTCGAAATTTAAGTGGACAGGCTTTATGTCATCTAATGTAGATTATTTTGCACATGGGAAAAAATGTACCCAAATCATTTTTTTGAAATAAGTCCCACTCCAGTGGTCCATTATTGAGAAAAATCCCAACCTTTCTGTGCTAAATCTGGCTCGCAAAGTTGGAAAATCGAAATCTTATGTGCAAAAAGTAAAGCAGATGCATGAAATGAAGGCGTGCAATGTGAAAATGGACCCCAATCGTAATGACAAACAAAATTCCCCTGCAAAAAGTCGTGTTAAGGAGCTTTACATCAAGTTTTTCCAAACAAAAAATCTTGTACCACAATGGACGACCAAATATGTGTTAAAGATTTCAGGGTCTGGCATTTTATATCGCAATGCAAAGAAACGCCGCTGCCGAGTATTTCCGGACAAAGAAGGTGTCTAAATTCCCCAAGAAGTATTTGGTTTGGCAGGCCATATGTAGTTGTGGTGAAAATCCAAAAGTTTTGTCTCTATCTGCACTATCAACAAGGATGTGTACAAGAAAGAATGTCTGCAAAAGCGGTTGCTACCGTTTATAAGAAGCAACGACTCGCCAGCTTTGTTTTGGCCTCTTGTCACTATGCAAAACAAGTCCTGGAATGGTATAAGCCACAAGAGGTCAAATACGTGCCAAAAATAGCCAATCCGCCTTACTGTCCGGAAATTCGCCCGATGGAAAAATACTGGGCTCTGGTTAAGCGGAATCTCTTTGAAACTAAGAAGAAAGCAAATGGGATCGACGATTTCAAGAAAATATGGAGAACCGCCAGCGCTAACGCATATGAGGATACTGTACGAGTCTGATGGCGGGTTTACCACAGAAAGTTCGAGAATTCTGCAGAAAGAAGGATTAACATCTCAATCAACAACTAATACTGTTTATATAACTTTATTATACTGAAATAAACAATTGGCTTTGCTGGCATTGTTTTAGTGTTCGAAATATAACGTGGACAGGCTTTATAAAAAGTGGTTTGTTTTTTCAATAATGTACTCAAATCGGTTCAAAACGGCCAATAAGCAGAGTTTAAAAAACATGCCGGAAGATCCCAATGCTATAGTTTGTATTATACATATTTCCAGATCAAGGAGACGAAGTAGGTGTCTGCGAGAGGCCTAATACCAAGCTGCAGAACGCAGTTTGCTACGCCATCGACGGGGATCAGATCAATGTGCTGAACATTTTGGCCCAGAAGATGGAGGAACCATGGATGCCCTTCCGGGTGCGGAAACCGTTGCTTCACATCGCTTGCGAGCGTGGTGCCTGGAAGTGCGTCCAGCATCTGGTTCAAACCCGGTCGGATGAGATCAACCTCATCAAAGATGAATACTATCCCATCCATCAGGCTGTGCTACACGACGGACGCTTCCTGGAGCTGTTAATCCAGCATGATGCCATTACGACGGTGCGCACATGCACCCAACAGATGACGCTGTTGCATGTCGGTATGTATTGTTTTGCTATGTAAATACATTTCTCATTGAACTAATGATTATGACCCTACGCAGTTATTCTTGCGGCGAGAAAATCCGCTGAAGATACCCTCAACACTATCCGAATACTGTTAGAACGTGGTTGCAAGGAGCTTATCAACAGTCCAGATTCGCTCGGCAACACTCCACTGCATGCAATCATTGTCCGCTATGCGTTAGAGGAGGCGAGGTAAACTATAGCACCCATTATATGTTTGAAGTTTTAAAACGATCGAGTATCTGCCCTAGGTATGGTTACGACAAGTGGAATAAGTGGGACGTGCTGCACCTGGTGCGTTTCCTGCTACAGAACGGTGCTAAAAGCTCAATCAACCAGGCCGGCAACAGTGCGTTGGCCTGCGTCTTTCGCCATATTAGAGACTGGGAAGTGTGCTACGAGCTGCTGAATATGTTGATAAAGGAAGGAGGTAAGCGTTGTTGAACTTTGCCAATCAGGACGTCATACCTAAAGATCGTGTTTGTTTGACAGGAGATCCAAACATCGTGGGACGAGATGGATCGGTTCCGATTATGGTCTGCCTAGTGCCCTTGATCAATAAAGATCCACTACATCACTTTACTCATTCAATGAAGGTAAGTGTTCCAAATTGCACTATAACTTTTTTACTTACCCGGCTGTAGAACGACTAGTCTTTGAATTATGATTATCGGCCATTGTATTAGCATGTTTTCTATACATACCTGAATGCCCAGTTATTGGGGTGGCTCACTGTTGTACCACGCAACTAATTATACAGAAGTACAGTCCAAAATATGCCTAACAACTTTTCCGTACGAAGAACGTTGCTAAAATGACCACAAACAGTTATTGTTCAATGATCGATGGGGCGAATTAAAAACCAAAAATTCTTTTTTTTTCTTCAAAACACTGCCTGTGTGTCGATGTAAGGCAAATTTCAATCTAAAAAAAACCTCTTGTTTCTTGTCTTATCGATTTAGTATGTTCAGATCAGCTATATATAATTATTTCATGTGCGTAATGCGCACAGTTGTTTGGGAATACCAAAGGATCCGAAAAAGAGTTGTTCGGAAAAATTTGGTTCCACCCACTTGATCCACTGTTGCTAGATATTAAGGAAAAAACTATAGAAAGACGTTACAACTCATGATGGATTTATTTTTCGTTTTCATCATTCCTATTTTTCTTTGCGAAGTACACTGCTGACTATGTCGGCTACATTTAGGATCTTTTTTTCAAATATATCTATTCAATGCCGAAAGAATCAATATGTTTTGCAACTTTTCAACGCCCAAATTTTGCCACGTTCTTGCACAGCATAATAAATTCAAAATCGTAAACTATTTCAATTGAAGCATTACTGATAACCCTTTTTGTCCATTTCTCCTCGTTCAACTGCTCATCTCGACCAGGTGTGCTATCTGAATTGCATTCGGATACTGCTGCAGAATGGTGCCAACCCGAACTGCTCGTACCGCTCAAATCTCACGCCATTGCACGTGTTGATTTTCACCGTGTCGGAGAATTTTACCCTTAACTGTGATACGCAAAAGCGCGCCAATTTTGACTTTATCAAAAATATTCTGATACTGCTGCTTCAGTATGGACTGGACTGCAACAACGTTTCCCAGCACATACTGCAGTCGGTAATTGATATGATCGTGAACGTGCGTACCTGTCCAGATATCCTGTGCGTGTACGAGCTACTGCTTGTGGTGATCCAATATGGTACCGACCCGAATATCACCCTGAGCAATAAGCTGATGATGAGTGGTAGTAGTAGTTCGTCGATGAACTATGTGAATGATTTCATAAACTTCGGTGGAATGCGAGCCGTCGGAGGAGGTGACGCTGCAGGACCAAGCGGGAGTGGAACTGCCGGTCCGTCGACTGCCAACGTTGCCGGACCTGCCAGCAATGGTAACGGAAGCGACAATCTACGTAGCTCATTCCGAAACAATGCACGCAACTATCTACTGTTCTACTACATTATGCTTATCACGCGAAAAGAATTCATCCTTCTCGATCGCGAGCAAACCTACCAACGTATTATCTATCTATTTTACTATTCTATGAAGCACGATACGCTATTCAACTGCCTCAAATCGCTGCACAACCTGTTTATAGCGCAGGTCCCGAACAAATCTATCGACAACCTGAGGCATCTGATAATCACCCTCTACAAAAAGCCTCGTAGTTTGAAACAACTCTGTCGGGTTTGTATATATAATAGCCTAAACAAGAAGCTGGCGCCTAGCATAAACAGGCTCAACCTACCACTTCCACTAAAGGAATACGTACTGAACTTTGAAGGGTAGACAAAAGGAGTCACCGCACTATACAACAACTCCGTAACAAAAACCCCATAATCTCTCTCTATGCATATAAATGTCCGCGTTTTTTCAGTGTTAGATATTGTGTATATAAGAAATAAATCAATCTTATCAATGCGAGGTTAAATGAAAACAAACAAACAATCACTACCAGATGCTGACACAGGATAACATAGCAAGGTCTCTTACAGTAACATTTCAAATGAAGCAAACGTTAACTGATTACAGGTGAAATAGGAAACAAGAAGCTGTTGCTAGGATCTTTTGCCCCACACTTTTTGCTACTTTTCTTCTCACCTTCTCAATTTTTCCGCAGCATAAAAATAATACAAAAGGATACGAGGGAACTATTCGCTTTATTCCAACAGTCAAGTAAGCACACGTGTTTACGCAACACCTCACCGTGTTTTAAAATATTACAAATAAAATGAAAGTTAAGACAAGATTTTGTTCTTTTTGTGATACGATGACAAAGTTAGTCCCTGGGGTTTGGTTTAAAAAAAAAACGAAGAGTACTGAGTGGTAGCATATCAACTTATTCCTTCTGTTTTATATTCTTTTCATATGTTTTTTTTTATCAAACTTTCGACTCTTCATTCGACTACATCCAGTGGCAAATGTTCTGTTGCATTACTTTAACTTGCTGAATTGAATATGGTGAACTTCCGTGGAAGTAAAATGTAACCGCTGGGATCATATCCTGACAGAATCTTGTTGATATTTAGAAGAGTCATTTGAAGTTCAACCTTCCGAAGCAGTTACCGAAAGCGGTTCAATGGAATGATACAGTTAATCGCAACATTGAGCGTACACCCAAGAGAGGATCGTGTGAAGAGACATTTCTAGGTTAATCAGTTTTTATATTAAATGGTTTGATGTGAGATTCTATTTGCTTTTTATTGGTCCTATCATGAGTGTAAACATTATTTTTCAAAAGTATTTCAACAATTTGTAGTTTTCAAAAGCTCTGAAAATGTGTCTTTCATATGGGCAAAATTGAGCGTACACCTTAACTGTCGCTAAAATGTTTCACCTTAATGACTTATTTTTTCAAAAATTTAGATGGTATTTATTGACAGTGTCAATGTCAACAATGTCTAGCTGTATTGGCAGCTGTCATATTAAGTTTGAATATCTAAAAGATTGTATTTTGCTCCAGAATGTCAACTAAGAGAAAAGAGACGGATGTATCTACGCGTACTCAAGTAATAAGTCTCTGTTGCCAAGGAAAGTCGTTGCGGGAAATAGCAGCTATCGTCGGGAGAACACAATCCACCGTGAACAAGTTGAAGTATGAGGGTGCCTTGAAAAACCGTGACGGTAGAGGACGGATACGGATCCTGACAGCTTGTGATGAACAGGTAATCGTGCGAAGAATACGGAATAATCCTAAAACAAGTATTCCAAAATTGGCTTCTGAGGTTGCTGATGACAAGAAAGAGTTACTACCGTCCGTGTATAAATTGAATCTACCTCGCGATTATCTCTTCCAACCGGACAATAATCTTAATCACACCTTGCACGTCGCTCATTTTTGCGATTGACTGTATAATAATAGCAACAATCAATGTGCAACTAGCGATTTGAAATTGGTTCACTGTTGTAGAACCCCTAGTTCCGAAGTACACCAGGCAGTCTGCACCTTGCCATGAACTCTTGCGCTTTTCAGTACCTTTTGGTACAAGTATCTTTGATTTTGTTTTGATTCGCTATGTTATTTTGACAGAATATTTGAGAGTGTATTGGTGTAAGTTATGGTCTTAGGGGCGAATCATTTGGACCGGTGTGCTAGTACTTCCTGAGCCAAAAAAATATTCGTTTTCTTCATGACTATCCACCCACTGATAATAGCGGATGTCATGCCATTCTGACTGTTTTTCTATCTTCACTTCTCTTACTATTCTCTTTGAATTTACCAATTAAGCTTATCACGTCTGTGTGCAGTAGTGGGCCTTCTGGAAATGCAGTAGTGCGTTTTGGACAAAAAATATCAAACAGCTGTCAACAAGATTTAAAATAGTAAGCCATTTTCATCTTACCAAAGTCTACGCTCCATACAAAGTTAAAAAAATGTATGGAGAAAAGTCTACGAGGGGGGAGGGGAGTATGAGATTTTCAAAAATGAGTCTACGTGATTTATGAACAGGCCCATAGACTGTTTACTTCAAATGGACCTCGGATTATTCGTTGAAAAGTAAGACATACAAAAACCTCGTGACGTTCTTTTATCACTTTGTTCGGATAGAGAACCGGAATTCCGCGAGCGTTAAGTTCGATTTCTGCGCCCGGTTTAAAAGAAAAACAATTCTTTAAATTAAAAAAAAAAAGAAAACAACATCTGACACTGAGCAAATAACAGTGGATCAATTTTCAAGTCACGAAGGTGAACGACTCCTATCTGGGTTATATTCGTGCCCTACACTGAAAATAATCAAAATTATCGATCCATTCGCTAGTGCATATCCACTAATGGCTCGCCCACAATTGATACGTTTGCGTGAATTTGACAGTTTTCCCATAGGTTTTCTGTCAAATTTACGTCAACGCAACGCAAATGTATCTATTGGAGGCAAGCCTTAAGAATCAAGTCTCATTTCTAATAGACCTTTCTTGTTGATTTTTTTTTATTGGCTTATCAGATACCTTTCAATCATTGGAGTATACTTTTCTATGGGACTTATGTTTTTTAATGTCTGTAATTACTTAAAGACAATGAAAAACTATAAAATGATCATTTCACTCCGTATGCGCCCACTATTTTTACTGTGGTGAATACCCATTTGGGCTGTTCTTCCCCAAACTGATGTTTCTCTTGTGTGGTAAGTGTCACGTTAACTTATTAACTCTTCACTCTTATGGCGAAATCCCATAAGCAAATGTCAGTGCTCGCGTAAAACATAGCGGTGGTCAGTCACTCCACCGGAGAGTCTCATAACAAAGTGTCAACCTTTGCGTACAAAAGGCACGTTTTCGAATGTACTGTCATAAATATGATGATGATGATGATGTAATACTACCATCTATTGTAGCAAGGTAACTTTTCAGCAGAGGAATCATCTGAAAAACGATTTGATCAGGATTCTAAACTCCTGTATGGAAGGCCAAAATCGTTTGGGTAGGTCCGTAAGCAGAGGCACTTACGTGAAACCCGCAAATATAGGGAAGAGAATCTCCTTCCAAAGCAAGTTCACACTCCCAGCACTAGAATCTAGCCCTCGATTGACAGAATAAACCCAATAGATGGGGTCGAAGAGCCCGCTCTCGTACCGCGAAATGCTAACAATAGGGAGGAGGCAGTCCTATGCTCCCTTTCCAAATCGTCTCCCTTGGATGCCCTGATTGTCCCTCGCTTTCCCCGTTTTATGTGATTTAATGAATATTTAGTACATTTTGGCGTGGTCATTTGATTGTTTACCTTGTGCTGGAAAATTTTGCTGAAAGTAATATTGGTTAGGGTTATGTCTCTTCTTTAGCATTTCAAGCTTATTGCTTTCACAATTAGCTTATTGCTTGCTTTCAACTTAGTGTTCTAAATGCACTTCCGCAGTTATTAATTGAGAGCTTTCGATGCCAGGTACCTTTTTTGCATTAGTATGATTGTGTGGCAAGTACAATCATACTCTATATGTCCATGGAGTCGAGAAATTTTCCTTAACGAAAAATTCCTAGACCAGACCGGGAATCGAACTCAGCCACCTCCAGCATGGTGTTGCTTTGTAGCTGCGCCTTTACCGACTGAGCTAAGGGAGGACCTTGGGGAGTTAGGGTTATGTACCGTTCTTTATTTATTGCTTAAATTTTATTTTGATGTTGGGTCAAAATATAGGGATATAGGAACAACAGGAATAACAAATACCTGTCTTGTTCCGCAGCACTTAGCAACGCTCTTTCCAATGCTCAAGTGATGTGATGTGATGTGATAAGAAGCCACCACCAGTGCAGGACTTGCCATGGCGTACAGTTTCTCCTAAGGGGCTATTCATAAACCACGTACACTTTTCTGGGGAGATAGGGCTAGCAAACTCACTGTAGACTGTCGGAAGATAATTAAACCGATCTGTCGATTTCCATCAAGGAAGGCATAATTGTCATCCATGACTTGGGCCAGATATCCACGAATCCCTCATCCAGCCTACACTTCGTCTGGCACCCTGTATTCCCCCCTTACCCTTTGTTAAAGATTGTATGTATGTAATGTACGCAATATAATATAATATATGTTTTTTCAAAATGTAATTGGCAGCCACTGGATTTTTACTGCAAAATAAAAATTGGATATGTATTAATATATTAATAGTCCTGGAAAAGCAGAAAGGCAGAGTAGATCAATCCTTTCAACAAAGATAAAATTTCAATGAAAAGATATTTGATTTGTTTTATTCTTTTGAGAATCAACAGACTATTCTATAGGTCGAAGAAAGCAGTTTTAGTGATCGAAGAGCCTGGTTTGATGTTTCTAAGATAAATGGAATATTTTGTCATAATACCACTAAACACATATATTTAAATACAATCCTATACTGCTAATAATCACATGCCAGTCTTTTATGGAATAGTAGTTGAAGTTCAGAAATAGAATTTTAATGCTATGCAGAAATGCTGAAAATCAAATTGAGCACTACAAGCATTGAATTGTCATGCTGCTCCATACTCTGAAATGCAAAAATAATTTGAAATGCAAAGATGTCCCAAAGCGTGTTGAAATTATTAATTAAATGAGAATGGGAAATATACCCTGGTTGAACACGATCTTCAGTCGCAGCCACTCACTTCCCTAATGCCAAGTTGACATCATTGCCCAGGCTACGCCAACAAACTTCTCCATGCTGAAAGTGTGTAGATAACTACAGTAGAAAAAAAAACTAATTAATGTGATATAACAAACCAATGAAACTAACTCTTAGCTTCGGGTCTTGACAGAGAATCCCTACTGAGCCCTTGCGGCACGTCAATCCGGCCAGTTCAGCTCAAAGGAGGTGCTCTTTCCACTGCTCAAGTGTCGGAAAACCCTTCGTGGGCTTAAGACTCCTATAGGAACTCCGGGTAAGGCCTGTACTCGAAAAAAAATGCACCATTTTTATCCGTGTGTAACTTTTTTGTCTGTGGGTAAAATTTGATCAAAATCCGGGTATAACTAGTTTGGAATTGTTTACATGTGCAAAATTTCATAACAATCGGTTCAGTGGTTATTGAGATGTCATCGAAACAAGAAGAAAATCGCCGGAGAATTTTGCGGGCCGTCGTGGAAAATCTGACTGCGACCATGAGATGGATCGAAAGACAACTGGGAATCACCCATACAACTGTGTCTCGGGTGGTAAAATCGTTTAAGGAGTCCCAGGCGACCGAGCGGCGGGCTGGAAGTGGATGAAAATCGAAGACAGCTGACCCTGTGAAGGCCCGGAAGGTGTTGGATTATTTCAAGTGTAATCCGAACCTTTCGATTCGCGACGCGGCTCTGAAGGCAAAGTGTTCCGCCTGGTTCGTCAGCAAACCATGAAACGAGCTGGGCTTCGTGTATTCAAGGTCCGCAAGGCACCGAATCGGCGTGATCAACAAAACACGGCGGCCAAATCCCGCGCAAGGAAGCTGTATCGAGAGTGGTTAACGAAACCGATGTGTGTGGTTATGGATGACGAAACCTACATCCAGGCAGACGCAAAGCAGATACCGGGGCTGGAGTTCTACGTTGCCAAATCACGGTTTGATGTTCCGGAAGACATGAGGAAGAAGAAAATGGACAAATTCGCCAAAAAATACTTGTTCTGGCAGGCCATATGCCAATGCGGTAAACTGAGTAAACCGTACATCACAACGGGTACCATCAACAGCGAAATTTACCGCACCGAGTGCCTCCAGAAGCGTCTGTTGCCCTTCCTGCGGTCCCACGGAGGCGAGCCATTATTTTGGCCGGACCTGGCATCATGTCATTACGCGTGATCGACGTTGGATTGGTACAGAGACAATAACGTTGTTTTTGTACCAAAAACCACCAACCCACCAAATTCACCAGAGATTCGTCCGGTGAAAGGTTTTGGGCCATAATGAAGGCCATAGTTCGAAAATCGTCCAAGGTGTTTAAGAACGAGCTGGAGTTGAAGAAAGAATGGATGAAAGTGACCAAAAAGGTCGGCTTCACCATTGCACAAAATGTAATGAGGGGTCTTAAGGGAAAAGTAGGGGATTTCAGCGATGGAATGGAAATTGAATAAAGTAATTATGCCGAAACATAAGCCATATGTATTAGTTCATTCCCTGAAAATTTCAAGAAAATCCGACTTAAAATAAATTTTTGGCGAACACTTTTGTGTGGTTCATTTTTTTCGAGTACAGGCCTTAGTTGTCATTGTGTCAGCTTATTTCATTGGTGCAGATCAAGATCCACGGTGCTTATGCCATAAGGTATTGATCGTGGTTATGGGATAGGGAAAAAACAAGAGAAGGAGATAGGAAAGAAAGCATTAAAAATTGATAACATGCAATGCGTATGTGATATATTCAAGGTGATATTCTCACTTTGGCCGCTCAGGTTCGATGGACGCATATGAGAGATCATTCGCGATGAGTTCCCACGCGTTTCCTCAATTCCATCACGTTTATTTTTGCAGAAGACAAGAGACATTTTACTACATGCTATATTTGGTAATATCAGGGCAATGATTCCCCATCGCATCTTCAATTGATCATTACAAGCTGTCGATTTAGTTCAGGTACTTTAGAACGTTGATGTGGCAGCCTATTCACACATAAAATCTGTTTCGGCCAAGTCGGCAAAATGCGTCAATACTTCTTTCTGAACCGTAGGGAAGGGCAGTATTTTATGCTTATAAAAAATATCAAATGATCTACAGAACAAACCAGACCAAACGATTATAAGATATTTACTACGATAAATCCAGGCAAACTCTACCATCCGAGACAGTAGAATTGCTAGTAAGGGGAAAAGTTCTTGTGATTACCGATTCATATTATTTGACAAAAAAGGAAGAAAAAACAATGGCGTCCTTCCTTTTTACCCTCCTTACACCAAAAGAAGGGTATAAAAGTCGCTGGGAAACTCGACTTTTTAACCGAGACCCGGAGGGGCGTGTGTCATATACCATTCGACTCAGTTCAACGGACTGAGCACATGTATGTGAGTATGTCAGTGTGTATGTGTGTGTGTATGTGTATTCCCATTGAACGCTATTAATTTTAATAATTTATTATTGTTTCATTCGGACATTTCGTTACGGAGATATGAACGAAATAGTATTTTGTGGCGCATTATAATAGTAACCGAACAGTTCAGTCTATCATTACCTACTGAGCTATTTAAGTTCCGATTTTAGCTCTGTTGGTGTCAAATCAAAGCTACAAAATGCTTGAAATTTTTTTTCATTATGATTGGATAATTCCTTATGGGCTATTCATAAACCACGTAGACTTTTCTGGGGGCGGGGGTCTGACCAAAATCTACCCAAGTAACAATTCAAATGCAAATTGGTTTTATTCATGTTTTATGGTAGTTTTATCAAAGCATTATTGAGTTCATTTGGTTTTATCAGGGCATTTTCAAGTTAAGTGGTTTTAATTCATTAACAGTTCTTAAGAGTGATTAAAGAACACTTGAAGAAACCTCCATAAAACTACACAACTTTCATAAAACCTTATAAAAGTTTTGAAAAAGTTTTATGACATTCTTCTTTAAGAAGAATGTATCTGGGAAATGCTGCCATAAAACGCTCTTAGAACCATTTGATTTTAAATAAGAGCACATACTCTTGAGAAAGAACATTATGTGAAAAATAAAAAACTGTCACAATGGAAGCCCAAAGGTGGAAGAAATTAAAAACTAGTGGATCGTTCAAGTGGAAATTCAATAAAAACTAAGCTGAAACTATGACTAAGAACAACACTTATATATAGGCACTTTGGATTTGAACTTTCACATTTTCTTTGTTTATGATGTGCCATCTCCACATTGATTTTATGGCTATCTTACGGAAGACTTGTTTACCTTGAGCAATTCAAACAAGATTTATTCAAGTGTAACTCATCTTTTTCAAGAATAGAACAAATAAAGATGAACTTATTGCGCTCCTAAAAAAATCTTGTTAGTCTTGTGCAAGAAATATTAGTTTTATTGACGCTTTATGGTAGTTTCAGATAAAACCACTGAAAAAATGGCGACCGTGGCTATTCTGGATTCCCTCGGAATGGTAGCCATTTACATATGTGTGCAACAAAACTCTCGTTTTTCCAATGCTACGAACAATTTCTGCTGTTTAAAATACATTTTGAAAATTTAAATGGATTGTACTTAAAATTTATTCAAGATCTAACAATTTATCAGCCTTGTCACCTAATTGTTGAATTTTCAAGTATTTTTTTTTAAATGAATCAATGTTCTACCAATAATTCCGCGGCACATTAAAATTTTCGAACTTTCATGTTATAAAACACCAATAAACTGAACGTCGCATGTAAAATTTATCAAATGCAGGCAACAAACTTATGCATTTATGGTCAATTTTACAATTAATCTACATACGTATCCACTTTGGAAAAGAAACATCATATGTACATCGATATTTTTTTCTTTAATAACTTCCACTCAACTATAAACAAAAAAAACATATTTGTGACGGACTGGAAGTGTTCTTAAAGAAGAAAACTTGTGGTAGTTTTATCATAGGTTTAAGCATGTCTTGAAAGTCATTACAAGTATGTACCGATAAAATAATCAAGTTTTAAGGGAACCTTGGGAAATAGTCTTGAGAACCTCCTGTAGTATGGGCCTTTTTGAACTTATGAGGGTTTTATGGCTGTTTTATCGTAGAATATCTAGTTTTATGCGTGGTTTTATCAAATGAGTCTTGAAAAATTCTTCAAGTGTACCTTAAAATTGAATTTGTTACTTGGGTACGCTCCATACAAATTTTCAAAAAAATGTATGTTGAAAAGTCTACGATGGGGGAGGGGGTCTGAGATTTTTATAAATGAGTCTACGTGGTTTATGAACAGGCCCTTATGAAGGTATGACCAAAACAAAACCTGAGAGCACATAAATTGTGAGGTGAAAATATTCTGAAAACCGGACAAGACCACTCGCACCAATCGATGCTGCTTGTATTCTATAGTAGCCATTTAGCGCACTAGATGCGACACTATGCGACTCTATAGAATTATATACCGTCCCAGAAAAAAAAGGACATGCCTTCAGTTCCCTAAAAAACATATTTATTTCAACTTTTGGTTTCTCAACATTGTTTATGAAAGATTGTTGATGACTTTTTCATGTATAGGCAAGTTCTCGAGCTTTTCCTCTAACGTTCTTCATAAGGCTCTGCACAGATTGATTAGCAACGATTTTAGACACTCTTGACTAATATCTTTTGAACTTTTCCACTGTATCAGCTGGCTGAACATATTTACGAAGATACCTCTTGAATTTCAGGGTAGTTTAGGGATCCATGTACTTAGGTACAATTATCACGTTTACCGCTTTGTACCAGTCCATGGTCAACATAGTGTTATGACCCGAAGCGAGGTCGGGCCAGAATATTACAGGTTTGTCATGTTACCGAATCAGCGGCTACTGATATTTTTTTTCACGAGGTATGGCTTCGTAAATTTACCGCAAGAGCGAATTGCCTGCCAGACCATCGCCTTTTTGCCAATTTTTTCAGTGAATACTGAGGTGTTCGCCTTGTCAACATCATCATCTTCGCGAATCGTGTATTGCGATTCCGGCAATGCTTTATAGTACAACTTAGAATACGTTTCGTCGTCCATCATGATGCATGGCGCCCGTGGTTTCACGCTGGCTGCTTGTGTAGAACTTCTTTTTGGCTGCTTCTGCTTCTTGTACGTCGTCAGCTTCAATCTCTCTTAGGCTCGTTGAACGTTGGACTTCGAGGTGTTCAGCTTGTTGGCCAAATCGCGAACGGACGCCCATTTTGCCTTAGAAAAAGCTCGTTCGATTTTGTTGTCCAATTTGGGGTTCGACGCTCTTTTTTTTCGTCCACTTTGTGGCAGGTCCTTCACACCAACGTTTTCCAGTTTCGCCAACTTTCTAAGCGATAATCCTGGAATAGTGCTCCCCTTGTGCACGATGGCACGGCTTTTTACAACGGAAATCTTTCCAATCTCTCGAAATGCGCGTAAAACTTTGCTGTGAGTTGTGTTCGGTTTGACGTTTGGATGTAAACAATGAGATGAAGCTGACAGACTACCCGAATAAAAATGTATGATCCGATCCCACCGGTTTCCCGGTCACCCACCGGTTTTCCGGTCACCCGAGATTTCGACTAAGCGAATTCTTCCTTAAATCGTGCTAATAATATGCGCAGCAGTCATTTTTTGGTTTTCTTTTTAATGCCCACTTTTCTGCAATCTTCGGCATGTTTCCGATCATTGCTTATGATCGGAGAATTCTTCGAGCTATTTCACAGTTACTCTCATCGAGATTCTTGAGTTCAGGAATCACTGCTTCTTCCGACTACCTCGAATATTTGTCTCTTGTTAATGTAACTTAAATTTAAACCCTTATTAATGACGCACAAAGAGCTTCCTTCCCTGAAAATGCCACAAGATAACAACTACATAAGTAGGCTCATTGTGGCTGTATGGTGGTCTGCGTTAAAACCAATTTCCACCATTTTTACGCAATTGTTTATTTTCTTCGTTGGTGTGTATGACTTCATATTCAAATCACTTTATAAAAAACGAAACATTTGATAACTATGATAGGTTAAATTATTTTCGATCTATTGATTTGATATTTTATACAAAAATGACGCTGCGTTCAAACGAATTGCCCCCACTGTATATTCGGCTCAAATATAAAAAAGGATTTCTATCAAATTTCGGAAAAGCAGACATGAAAAGACTTTCTTGAGCCTAGAAAACCTCTATTTAAGATAACTTTTTGACAGCAACAAGTGTTTCATAGAATAGTTTATGCATAGCCTTAAAATGCATCATTGACCACAATGATTATTCCGGAGTCATTTGTATGCTAAAACTTGCCATTCACTCTGTTTTCATGTTATTTTTTTCATGAATAGGCTATCCACGATCTTCAAATGGATCATCGAACGCATTGGCCGCTCTCGGAAATTACCGGGATGTCCGGCGGTATGGTTGATAATGTATTGTGTAATTAGCATTGCGAGTGCTGTTGTGTATCAAGTTTTTTTTCTCGTGCGCTTCATGATTTCTGCAGGGGTGCAAATTAAAACGAAAGCGTTCTGCTTTTTTATAACTTTCGAGTTGTCTCGTAACTCACAAAAAGTTATTATTTTTTAACCTTAAGTGTATGTTTAAAAAATGATTCGTCATTCACAACGTCACTTATCAAAGAAGCTGCCGAGAAAGGCTTCCGTTAGTCATTTTACAAAATGACCATCTGTGGATCACTGAAAAAAAGTCTCCAACAGCTTCACATGAAACTGATTCTTGTATTATGACTGTATTCAAGAATCAGCGTATGCAAAATTCTGTCGACCAACCTTCCATAACCTGCAATAGAAAGGTTCTACAGCAAAACAAACGTGTTTCAAACCGGAAGAACTCATTTCATGATTCATTAGCTCACGCTAAAAAATTATACCGATAATATGTTCCCCACAACAGTACAATTTGAGATCCTGAAAAGAGACCTTGGGCCACATTTACGCTTAGTTCAAATTCGGTGTCAATGTCAAGCGAACAACCAGACACCAGCGCAGCTCAAACATTTTTGCACAAAATCAATCAATGTCGACAGTAGGTATGGTGTACCGAGTCGATCATCAACATCATTAATGCCAATTGATTGGTCACTGCACCATTAGCGCTACCCAAACGTCGGTGCTCGTCCGTCTACCGATGATTCTCCATGTGACTGTACAGTTACCTGTATTCTCCGGTGCAGTACCCGTTGATGATCACAATGAGCGATAATTGAATTTTCAAAGACAATCCCAAATCAACTGCAGTGCGGTGGCACTTCCAGATGGCAATTAAGAAATAGTTCACTGTTGTCGTGGGTAGTTATAATGACGGTTCAATTAATATATTCATACGTGGTGGAGGAAAAATTTCCCAACGCCAACACCATTTGACAAGTTACTCAGGTTCTCGGACGTTCTCATTGATTGGATCGGAACAAAACTGCACTCTCAGCTAAGTCATCCAACCAGGAAAAGGATGAATCGCAAAAAGTACACTGTGGGATCGGAACGATCAAGGTAAGGACGCGAGATGAGCGCGAAATGCGAGACACCTCTTGATAGTCTACTTATTGTTAATGCATCATTGGATCTGGACATTTTTTACAAACCAGCAGCTACGAGCGCGCTTCTAATAGTTTCGCCAAATCATAGCGTTTAGATACCAACCAGTCACCAGACCGGCGTGCGAAGGCATCAAAGCGTACTCCACAAGACAACGTTTGCGGTGGTAACCTCTTCCTCAATTAAATTCATTCTGTGATTTTTTACATTATCTGCGCAATTTTGTACGTCCGATCGAATGTTCTTAATACCATGTATTTTAAACGATTTTAATAGCACCATCATCCTGTGTTTTCTCGACGAAGAAGATGGCTCGGTTGTGTAACTGATTAGCCGTCGTGCCATTTGTTCATTGGTTTTTGTTTTGTATGCTATCTCGATCCGGTATGATACGTTTAATTAGTTAATATAATGGTCGATGAATTTTCTGCTCAGACATCATGTCTACAACTGTGACCAGGCATCAAGTTTTGCCGAACAATTATTTTAGAGTTTAGAGTTTTAGAAACTTTTTGAGTTTCCTGCGTATAGCATCCCCATGTCACCTTGAGCCTCTGGTCCAAATCGGTCGACGTTTACTCATTTCCAAAGCAGAACCATCAAGTGTGTATGGAGCAAAATCATAACAAAATCGTAACGACGTTGTAAGTATACAGTCAATTATTAGATTCTTATCGAAAATTGTACGTCCAATAAGATTGTACAAAACGCTAGAAGATCTGCATTCACCCAAAAAAAACTGTAAGCAGTTTAATGAAGTGATGTCAGATGATGGCAAAGGGCCTTATGCCTCCATCCAGAATGGCAATAAAACAAAGTGTTCAGAAGCAAAGGTTGGCATGGCTTTTTTGTGTTAAACATATCCATTTTGTATTCAAATTGGGCGTTGGTGTTACTGTATTGGCCGTCACTGTATTTTAAATACAAATAACAAATATGAAATACCGCAAATAAGACTATTGTGCTTGTCCTACTGCTTCATGATGATGATGTGAACTAGCATCTAATGTAGCAAGGCAACTGCCTATAGCACTGGACTGTTTTAATTAAACGGTTTGATCAAGGTTGCATTGTGGTAAATGTTTCATCATGTCCCTGTATGAAGGGCCAAAAACGTATGGTGGGCCCGTAAGCAGATACACTTACTCGCAACCCAGAGCTACAGGGGTCTAAAGAGAATCTCCTTCCAGAAACAAGTTCGCAGAAACCACAACAAAACCTAGCCCCCGCCTAGTAAAAAGTCCCACTAGATGGGAAGAGCCCGCCCTTTATTGACGAAATGATAACAACAGGAAGTTGGCAGTCCCACTCTTCCTATCCAAATCGCTTCAATCGGGTGCTCTGATGGTCCCTCCCTTTATCCCAGCATATGGTGTTTTATAAATATATGCAAAATTTAGAGAAATAATATGATTTTCTTACCTTGATTTCGAAATCATCTTACCTTGTGTTAGAAAATTTGGCTGGTAAAATTGGTTAGGGTTATATAACGTTCCCCACTTACTGCTTCAACCTCCCTTTGCTGTAGGGTAGTCTCGATGTGGGCTTATTACGGTTTTCACTTCACGGTGAAAACGAAGTGAAAACAAAAAACCTTATTACGAATGTCACCCAAGTGAAAAAATATGAAAGAGTTCATCCGAGGTGACGATTCGAATGAACTCAGTGTTATTATGGTTGCCACGGCACCATCACGCCACCGAAAAAAGTGACGCAAACCGTAGATTTTCTGAGGGCTACTACGATTTTCACTTCACTATCACTTCCACCTCACGGAGTTCATTTTTGATCACGGTGATACCAGTAATAGCCTAAAAAAAGCGAGGTGATGTGTAAGTGAAGTGGTAGTGATAGTGAAGGTGACAACCGTAATAAGCCTCTTAGACAATAAATAATTCAATTTTTTTTTTTTAATCTTTTTTGTTAAAAAATTATTTCTGGTGGTGTGTTGTGGGGTGGGGGGGGAGGCGGGGTTGGGAGAAAAAAAGGAAAAAAAACATAATAGCCTCGGCCGTGTAAATAAATCCTCTTCTCGAAGATCGAATGGGGGAGTTGGAGGAGGGGGAAGGGAGGGTCTCTTCTCCTTTTTTTTTTTAGTTCCTTGATGATTGAGATTTTAAGCCCTGGGCTGGTTCATCTCCCGTCGTAGTCACTAAATTTTCGTAATTTGTCCGGGGGTGAGACTCGACTTCTTCTCTTCTCTTTTTTATTGACCTTCATGGTCGAGAACGCGTATCTGTGTAGACTGTGAAAAAACTAACCAAATATCGACCAACACACTATGGGGGATTTTCATACAAGCAGGCGGACAAATAAATTTTCAACATTTTTTCGAGATTTTATGAGTTTTCTGTAGCTGGTTTGACCGAAATATATTGTTAATGCACATTTCTAAACATTTCACGATCAAGAGCTTTGAAATGGCCTTAAATTTTTTTGATTTAAAATGTCCTACAATGTCTAGAAAGTTTCAATTTATTTCCTGTAACGGGGTATACACTAAAAATTGAGAATAATTTTAACTCCCTCATTCCAAATCATAAACGTGCACAGAGAAAAGAGAGATTATGTGAATCAATGCTCTCTGTCTCCCCAACATAATCGCATGTTTTGTTCTGTTCCAACTTGTTCAGTTGTGTTCAAAATGCCATCGAAGCAAGAAGCATTACGCGAGCGGATTGTACAGTTCTATCATGGGGATGCGATGAGTGCTTTACCGGCCTCAAGGAGCGAATAGCCTCTATAGAACTGAGACTATTCGTGAAAATGAAGTACTGATCCGGTTTTAGTGAGGCATCAATTTCTAGCGTAAAGTGTATTGCCGCTAATTCAACGACATATACGGAACAAGGAGCTTGAACGTTTACGATTGACGCTATAAATTTCATTAAATATACAAAAGCCTGCTGACTCCTCTATCAATGATCCATCAGTGAAAAACGATTTAGTGGAATCAACTTGGCCAAACTTTGCAGCAAATATTACCGGAACAATCATAGGATGATGATGCTCTGGGATTCCATGAAGCTTTATTTATTTATTTATTCAAAACATCGAATCCACACATGCTAGATAATCCGAATTCGTAAGTCGTTTCACTTACGGCACGTTCAGGCACTTTGTCGGCGTTATTCATTTCGGTTGGTTTGGCTCTGCATATATGACATGATTTAAAACTTTCAAGAAAGGCTATGAATTGCGATCTTCTGAACTGGTTTCTAGAAGCAATCGATCCATTGATTACAAGCATTCGTGGTTGGCCCAAAAAGCACGAGAAACCGTTGTCTGGCGATGATAAGCAACTGCTAACAAAAGAAGTTATGAAAAAATTGACAACTGTTATACAATATATATGTCACAAAATAATTGAAATAAAAAATCGGTTCAATTATAGTAACATATAATGAATAAAAATATTGACTAAAAATAAAATGTCAAATTCAGCTGAAAAATAATAAGTTTGAAGGTGTGGTTACCATGACAACGCAAATTTGTTGTACTGTTTGAATCATGAAATATAGTAAAACTATCGATATTTGTTTTGAGCACAACTCCCCAGCAGACGCGGACGGACTAAATGACCACCACTTGAAAGCTCTTATAATGAACTATTAGATGCTGTCAACTCTATTTGCTCCTACCCGCTCCTTAGTGTGGTACAGCCGTCGAAAATACGACGAAAAAAAAACGGAAAAAAGTTCAATAACTCATCCTACTGAAATAATGCAGGTATAGTATGTTCTAGAAAGTTTTGTATTTTGATATTGCAAATAACTTTGTAGAACATTATATTGTCCTTAAAATTAAAAACAAAATGTTTCGGTGAAAAATGTGTTTTTTGGAGGTTAGTTCTTATAAAACGCTCTCTATCTCCAATTGGGTGAAACATACGATTTATATGTCTTCAGCAAAGTTGTTTGTATTGACTTTTTCTACAATTTTGCTGAAGACATCAACTCTCTATCTTAAAATCCTAAAAAAATTGAATTTTTATCTCACTTTTAGGGGAATTGATCACAAAAATCATGCCGTCAAAATATGAAGCTTGTCATATCCATCAACTTTGCCAAAGACGCCATCGCTCTAGCTCCACTATTTAGGGAGCTATCAGTTGAGAGCGTTAAAATCGACTTTTTGACCACTGTGCATTTGTTTTCTTCTTTCTTCTTCCATTTTGTATTTCTCTGAAACACGTTCGAACAGCACCGCGAAAAAAAACTTCCGACGTTGTTATTGTTTTAGAGAACACATAAGATGTCATAGTTTACATATCCGACCAGTAGGGTCGCTGTAAGAATCAAAAATGTTTGTTCCAATACTAAATGGGCCAAACCTTATTGTTAACATTTCGTGGAATGAGAGCGGGCTCTTCGACCCCATCTATTGGGCTAATTCTGTCAATCGAGGGCTCGATTTTAGTGCTGTTAGTGTGAACTTGCTTTTGGAAGAAATTTCTCCTCCCTAAATTCGCGGGTTTCGCGTAAGTGTCTCTGCTTAAGGGCCCGCCCAAACGTTTTTGGCCCTACATACAAGAGCTTGATGATCACTAACAACAATAGAACCCTGCTCAAATCGTTTTTCAGATTACTCCACTGCTATGGAAAGTTACCTTGCTACAATAGATGGTAGTATTACATAATCATCATCATCACACACATTATTAGGAGATACCGCAGCGCTGTAAGTAGCCAACATAGGCACACCATTGCAATTGATGGTTGTCTGGAAATATGATTCGCTGTATGAATTATTAATACTATGTATACGCTTGTTCGAATACTTCTTGGGGTCAACTTCAGTACTAGTTTTCTAGTTTTCAACATAGACTACATCAAAGGCCTGGAGATGACTTCAGCACTGGGGGCTATCAACTTAGATGGCATTTTGTCCCGGATTGTCATCTCCAGCAAATATTAGAACATTAGAAATCACTACACAAAGCACGTGCTGACATCTAGAATAGGATATTAATTTGAGTTTCCATTTTACGACTGAATAACCAAACCGGGGAAATTGAAACTGTATTTTTTTTTTGGAATACTACGGTCCAATACTGAATACTTCAACTAGTGCTCAAGCGGCCAACATAGGCTAGTACTTTTAAGGTGTTGGTCTTAGTAGAGGTGATGTTGGGAAAGGGTCTAGTCTTGACAACTAAGCTGTCACGCAGCTCAAAAAAAATGAAATGTATATTATCTTAAAACTATTTTCGTTCCAAGAAGAGGAAATGTCTGTGAAACTGTAAAATTATCTTAAGCAACAATGTATGTATTCATTGTGTATGGTAAAAACAAATTTGGAAATAAATATATAATAATGACTTTCATTATATGATGCATTTAACATTGAGAAAATCCCAGTCAGGCTAGCCTCTATAAAATGACGCAGGATCATTTTTCATATTATTTACTGAGCTTAACCATTGTGAACCGTCCATAAGCCACGTAATGTTTTTGGTCGAGAGGGGGGAAGGTAGTTGGCCAGAACACATGCTCCATATAATTTAAAAAAATGTATGGACAAAGAACCACCCCTGCAAATCCCAAATATGAGAACATGTGGTTTATGAACCATACCTCAAAAAGCTATATGAACTAAATCACTTAAGGTTGATGGGGAAGCATGGTTGGCAATTACTTTAAATTATGGAAACGCGTGGTAGGGTAGTCTAAAAAAAAATAAAAACAGCGTTTTTGAAAAAAAAATTAGCTCAGGAATTTTTTTGGGCCACCCTAACGCAGAAATGACCTTCTTTATGAAGTGCTGAGTGATCATATGGCTTTTTTTATTAGGAGTTGCGGTATAAAGCTCTAAATTAAACATAACAACAAACGTAGGACCTACAACTTAAGTACTTCAGATTTTCGGCTTCAGTTTGTTTCGACAAAGGCACTTAACCAAATATAGCTCGTTTCAAGTCAATCACCGACTTAGGAAAACTATAGTGACGGACTTGTCATTTTGTTTTGCCATTTTTAGTGCCGGATTTTATATAAGATTATGTGATACAAACACAGAAGAAACGACAAAGTAATTGTTGAGGAATCAAATGGATTGTACTGTATCATTTGTGTTGCTGAACGCTTTTTAGTTGCAAAAAGTACTACTTCATGTAACACTTCACTTTGACTACCTGTTACAAAATCTACGTAGGTAGTTCCATTTCTGAAGATTGAATGCTATTAGCTTTGATTGTTTAAATTAAGCTTTTAGAATCAACGTGGAGAGCATCTATTTAATTTTCTCGTCGGGGTAGAATATATTGATGGTATCACAATATGATGTTCAGCGGTACTAGGAAACATAAAAACGACTCGTTTTAAATGTGCCATGAAATTTGTATAGGATCGAAAATACACACAAACTTTGAATTTTGTTTGCTCAAAACAAGATGTTTGTCACTTACACCCCTTGTGTGTAAGTGTGTTAATCATACGAAACATTGCCTATTGATTGCGATTTAGAAAAAGTTTCTAACATCAACTCAAACACTTGTCGGGTATTTGTAGGTTATTAACCTTCTTGACATTTCCCTGTCAAACAATGGATTTAGCAAGAGATTATCTTAGCACAAGGTTAACAGTTTTTATTTTACTTTGCACCTTTCGAATCACGATTTTGTCGACCGATACGATCTAATTTCCCCATATATGTCTTTAAGCGAATACTGCAGTACACGTTCAAAAGCAACCGAGAGAGCCGATAGTAGTAACGTTTTTTTTCAAGTCATCGTGATCTAAGATCCTGACATTCGAGCGGTCGTTCACCGAAACCTCGATCAGGAGCACGACTTTTCGGCCACTCAATTTATAGTACCAAACCTTACATCGTTCTTTCGCCAAAATTAATGCAGTTTTACGCCACTAACTTGTGCTATTCACGCTGCGTCAACACATTTCTTTGAATGGGTACCTTCCTCCATTCTAAAATACTAACTAGAAGGAATAAAAAAAAAAACGTCGGCTCGGAAGTGTTTAAAACTTTTTTTTTTTCATAGTCTACAGTTCGCTGTTGGCGGGTCTTTGCTCAATGCGTATTCCTTGTGTATGTCCGGTTGACGGTTATTACGTTTGGTTGGCACCCGCATGACAACCGGTGCGTCCAATCGGTGCTAATGATGTATGTAGGTGCAACATTGAGTGAGTTGCACTAATTTGAATACCGCGATCCTTGTCGTGTTCATGGCGGTCTGATGCCGCAGTAGAGGTCCACCCCAGTGTAGCCCCCATAACAGCCGGATTAGGTACTGGTTGGTCATCGAAGTTCCTTACATTGAACCTGCCGCCCGGACGCGCGACCTCAACGCTAGAACGGACACCGGGCTGGTAGTGACAACCGGTGCGAATTAGGCAGAAAAACGCCGTCAGCGTCAGCTTATAGTTTTTTTTTATTAGCTCTCTTTCGATCAACACACGAAACAAGTGCTGGGCAAGTCTCCCTCCCACTATGCACGGCGATGATGGCAGCTGAAATTGACTGTAAGCGGAGAAAAACGATCAGTCATTATGTTTCGAATTTACCTCGCAGCTTCATTTCAGTTGCGTTCCTTTTTAACGAGATAATCACCTAACCCATTGTGACTTATTGCTCTCTTTACCTCACGGGCATAATTACCTAATAAAGGATCAACATCTCAATTACACATTTTTTCATCGCCTTCAAACCGTTCTCTAGATTAGCATTATAATTTAATTAATCGTTTTAAATGTTAGCCACTCCCGTCGGCGGGGCATTCGTGCGGCGTAAGTGTTGTTGTAGAATACTTTTTAAGGCAATAATTGGTTAACAGCATACTTTATTTTGATTTCAGCAATAAAATATCAAAAAATTACCGTTGTATGTATTGTACGTAATTGGGAAGTAAAAATTGTACGAAATACTTTCCTTTCCTTAAACTTGCTAAATTGATCAATTGTAACCTTTGTGCAACAAAGGCGGATCCATAAATTATTGGAATTGTTCCACCAATAAATTGCCAATGATCGATAACAGGTTCAATAATGAACAATAAATTTATAAAAATGATCCATTGCATTTCAACTTTTGGCACTTGAAAATATAGTATGAAACATGAATTGTGCATTCATTTTCTTTCAGTTTTGGGCACTAGTTTTAAAATTTTGTCCATAAAGATTAGGAATTCAATTTCTTAAGTGCGTTACTACTCAGATACCCGCTCCTTTAGGTACCCGGTTAAAACATTGCTGTAAGAAAAATATCGTGTTGATCTAAGAAAATTTTGCAATTTTTCAGGAAATCCACTTACTTTTGCTGATTGTTCCTTTAGGACCGCAACTGTGACACGATGTCAAGAAATCGGTAAAGAGCTCTCGTGCACTCCGCCAGCGTCTTGTGCATGGTGTACTTGATGTCGAGTAATTCATGATTAGGGAGGGCCTAAAAGCAAATTGTACACAATGATTTTAAACAGCGTTCCCTCGTGAATCCCAAGACATGGTAGAGCAAACATGTTTCTAACAGATGCTGCTTTCAATTCATGAGAGTGTTTTGAGATTCGAGAGAAATTGACGTTAACAATCATTGTTAACAATAGGGTTTTAAGCCCTTACCATGAATTACTCGAGAGATGAACTTCATCAGAGCTTAAGGCCTTGAGCCATCCATAAGGCCGGTCCACATTAAATTTCGGACATTAAGATAATCTAGACATAATTCAACATCTAGACATATTATATAGACGTAATGCAACAAAACCGATTCTTTCTTTCAGTATAATTTAGTTATATATACAGTTAAATCAGTTGATTGAGATGTTAATCCTTCTTTCAGTAAATTCTCGAACTTTGTGTGATATACGTGCTCTCAGATCCGTACAGTATCTTCAGAAACGCTTGCGGAGACGGTTGCCAATCTTGTCTTGAAAAATAGTCGATTCCATTTGCTTTCTTCTTTGTTTCAAAGAGTTTCCGCTTAACCAAAGCCCCGTATTTTTCTATCGGGCAAAGTTCTGGAAAGTTAGGCGGATTGGCTATTTTTGGCGCGTATTTGACCTCTTGTGCCTTATACCATTCCAGTACGGATTTTGCATAGTGACAAGAGGTCAAATCAGGCCCAAACAGAGCTGGAGAGTCGTGGCTTCTTGTAAACGGTAACAATCGCTTTTGCAGACACTCTTTCTCGTACACATCCTTGTTGATAGTGCCGAAAGAGACAAAACTAAGGGATTGTCGACCACAACTACATATGGCCTGACAAACCAAATACTTCTTGGCAAATTTAGATACCTTCTTTGTCCGGAAATACTTTACAACGCTCTGACAATTTATTTTCGTAAATAAGCTTTCACTCGTTTCATAAACATTGTATTTTGCGTAAAACATTCTTATTGCTTGTCATCTGGTGGAATACTATCATTATTTTTTTTTATAGAATGCACGAAATGAATTTCGGGAAGACCAGCCAATTGCTGTTTCTCTTTTATCGTACTCATGCATGATGGTGTTGCAGCTGGCATGGGCGGAAATAATTTATTTATCCCAAAATAAGAAGCGCTGTCGAGAGTTATAACTTCATACTCATTTATCAAGTAGGTATCTTCTCACGAGCCGTCAACCACGGATTCAGTAACAGCGCTTCCCAAAAATACAGGATCGAATCCCATGTCAGAAACATTAAAAAACGCTGGACAAAACGCATGTGTTGGAGCTTTTTTTTTCAATTGAATTTCGAGGCGATATACTAGATCTGTGTGATGACTGCATCACGCAACCAGCAAAGAGACGTTTCTTTTTAATTTTTGACAAAATTTTCGTAGCTCTTTATATTGTTTTCATACAATGCACAAATGTTCTTTCTGTGTGAACACATGCTTCGTTCTTTTGCAGGTGCGGGTGTACCATTAATTACGAAGGTATCTTCATAAAAACAACAAATCAGTTTCTTTGCAGAAAACAACGAATAGAATTGTTAGTTCTACCTTCGATTTCGTAGTATAAAGTAAAATTAATTTTCAGTGCGGCTTTTCCTGGCATTGCTGTTTAAGAAGCAAGACCCGGAAGCTGTTGAAAGTCTTCGAGCACATATGTTTCGTCGTCCATTATGGTGAAACTTTTTTTTTTCAAAAACTTGGTGTAAAGCTCCTTATCACGATTTTTGCAGTGAATTTTTACACACATGATTTTGATTTTCCAACATTGCGATCCACATTTCGCACAGAAATGTTGGGGTTTTTTATCAATAAATCAAATCTCAAATCTTCTTGTCCATTTGGTCGGAGCATACTTTTCGCTTTGTTTCGCTTCCAACTTTCCGATCCACAGTTAGACGCTGGTCAAACAATTTGCAAACCTTAAACAGGGTACTTTTTGGTAGTTTTAGTTTCTAGGCAAGATTGCGTACTAACAACGTTGGATTTTGCTGCCGTTCGACAAAATTTCGTTTGCACACTTCCACCTGCTTCGACGCCATTTTACCAAATGCAACAAGAATGTAAATATGTACCACGAAATAAAGTGGAAAGTTTCAACTGTTATTTTATTGAAACGTTTCAGTAATTTTTGAAATAATTCAACAACTACACTGGAAGAAAAGTGTCCGAAATTTAACGTTTCTTTTCAAACAAGTTCATTATATATCGAATTAACTTAATTTAAATTAACTTAACTTAACCAAGTTTTCTTTTTCAGTATACATAAATGATCTTAAAAATAAAGTTAATAGGGGAAGAACGGATTACTCGCGGCCGTCTCGAGACTAGTCTCGCACAGCAATTCACCCTCACAAAGAGACAATCATCACCACTAATGACAATGATGATGAATGATTGTCAACTTAAGCAGGGATGATTTGATGCCAATTTGGCGGGGGAAATGATTTTTTTGTGGGGAAGAGGAGGGGGTGAAAAAAATTTTTTTTTTCAAAAAAATTCTTTTTTTTTTTTTTTTTTTTTTTTAAAAAAATATTTTTTTTTTTTTTTTTTTGTGGAAGAAAAAAAAAAAAGAAAGAAATAAAAAAAAAAAAACAAAAAACACACATAAAAAAAAAAAAAAAATCAATATATATTGATGATGATGATGATGATGTAATACTACCATCTATTGCAGCAAGGAAACTTTCCATAGCAGTGGAATAATCTGAAAAATGATTTGATCAGGATTCTAATATTGTTTGTGATCATCAAGCTCCTGTATGAAGGGCCAAAAACGTTTGTGCGGGCCCGTAAGCAGAGACACTTACGCGAAACCCGCGAATATAGGGAAGAGAATCTCCTTCCAAAAGCAAGTTCACACTCACAGCACTAGAATCGAGCCCTCGATTGACAGAATAAACCCAATAGATGGGGTCGAAGAGCCCGCCCTCGTTCCACGAAATGTTAACAATAGGGAGGAGGCAGTCCCATGCTCCCTATCCAAATCGTTTTACTTGGGTGCCCTGATGGTCCCTCCCTTTCCCCGTTATATGTTATTTAATATATAATATATTTTGTACACAACAAATTAAGATACCATTATAGACAAAAATGCTAATTTATTCAAATTTCAAACTTGAATGGATTGTTACTGAAAAATAAATAAAAGTTAGATATGTATCAATATCCTACTAGTCCTGGGAAAGCTGAAAACAGAATAGATCATTCGAAATATAAAAGATAAAATTTCAATAAAAGATATTATTTTATAAAACATTGTAATATTTGTAATATTTTTCTTTATACTGTTCTAGCAACATTTCAAAGATAGAGTGAACGAAGAGTCCAGTGAGATAATTTCTGAAAGAAATGGCTTATCTTACCATAATACCACAAACACAACATTAAAATATAATCCTACATTACGTATAAGCACATGCCAGCCTTTTATGAATATAATAGTTGAAGTTCAGAAGTGCAATTTTAAATAAAATGGTATGCTGAAATGCTGAGATACAAATTCCGCCTTTGATGCCTGGCATGTTGCTCCAGGAATGCCAAGATGATTCCAAAGCGTGCTGAAATTATTAATAAAATGAGAATAGAAAATATACAATATGATTTGAAGGTATAAGATCTTCGGTCGCACCCCCTCACTTCGCTATTGTCAGATTGACAACATTGCCCAGGCTACGCGACCAGCGTCTCCATGTTTCAGCTGGCAGTCTTTTGTGATCATATGACTCGTGGAGGCGTGAGGTAGGAACTTGTAGGAGGACGAGAGGTCGGTCGCACCCTCCTTCGAAGTTGTCAACTCACCATTTGAAGCCCAAAAAAGACATCAACCCACCAAACTGTCCCCAGTTGCTACCGATCGAACGCTATTGGGCAATAGTCAAGCGTATATTTAAGAACCATGGTACAGTGTCCCAAAACATGACCGATTTTGAGAAAAATTGGGCAGCGGATCCAGGAAGTGCACAAAGGTCACTGTGCAGAATTTGATGGCAGGTGTCAAATCAAAGGTACGGGATTCTACAGAAATGAACATAATGACTAGTTTTTCCGTTTGGATCTTTTGTAAACATGTTAAGCTATAATAAACTGAAATAGTATGTTAATTTTAACCATGTTTTCATGCCTATTTTATTATTTGGAAGTTTATAACTACTTTTCGATACACTCCTTATCTCCTCTGCTCCGTTTACCATTTGCTATTGCCAACTAACGAGTGGCTGTTGATGAAGAATAAAAAATTGGAAAAAAATCATCAAATGCCATTTGTCGATCATAAATGTCGCCGACCTTTGCAAGCGAGTTCGCTTTCTCATTGCCCAGAATCAAACAATGAGAAGGGACCCATACAAAGGTGATGATAAACTAACGCGAAGATAGAGCACTTAGAAACTCCTGTATTTTCATGAGAAAATATGAGGAGTGCTTTACCGGTCTCAATGAGCGAATAGCCTCTATAGAACTCAGACTATCCGTAAAAATGAAGTACTGATCCGATGCTATACGAAACAAGCAGATTGAAGTTAACGATTGGCGCTATGAATTTCATTGTATATAGAAAAGCTGGCAGACTCCTCAATCAATGACCCGTCAATGATGAACGTTTTAGTGGAATCAAAAACAAACTTTCCAGCATATATCGTCGGAGCAACCATGGGACAATGATGATCTGGGATGCCGTGAAGCTCTTGCTTCAAGGATAATTCAAAATGACCGAATTGTCGAAGTCGGAGAAGCGAACACGATTGGGAATATTCGAAATGGTTGACCTTCGGTGTTATGTACAAGTTGTACAAAGCCATAAAGCGAGTTTGAGGAATCATCTCAAAAAGCTTCTCAAAGTTTTCGATTACCAATCTGGACGGGGACCAATCTGAGAGTGACAGCATGCCAGCTAGCACTTCAAGACTCATGGTATGAGTCGAGTGCATGCAACCTAACGTGAATACGTTCCAGTTTTATGATGTGCAACCGAGTCGCCGACTGAAAACAAAAACTATCGTACTTTAAAACCGGCAAAATCGTTGTCCGGTTCAACTTTAGAAGATCTTGAGCATGTGCTCCCCACCAGGTTCCGGTAATTATTCGAAGAAGGTTTGATTCTTTGCAGGCACTTTCGCTTCAGATACTCATTATGGGATCTCCAGGTGCATTTAGAATCAAACCTGACCCCAAGATATTTAAATAACATGGAATGAGTTATAGATGTACCCCAAATTTGAAGCTTCGGTTGTGCTGGGTTATGCTTCCTAGAAAAAAAACTACCAACTTAGTTTTCTCCATAGAGAATTCAATACCTAGCTGAATGCATATGAAATTTCAGAAATCGATTTTTTTTATGCCAAATGATCTAGAAATGCATGAAAAGTCGAGATCTGGTGTTAGCTCGAAAACATTTTTTTGAAAAAAATCGACCTTCAGAGAAATGTAGTGAATTGAATTTGAAATCAAGGATTTGAATTCTATTGCTGAGATATACATGGCAATAGTATTGAAACATATTTTATTTCTTCTTTGGCAACTGCGAGCGTTTTATATGTGATATTTCATTAGGGTGGCTCACTTATTCTGCATTTGTCGAAAATTTAAAAAAGAATCCAAGAAAATCAGAATTTGAATGTAGAGGTGGAACATACGACCAGAAACTACGAGAGAAAGTTTGTAGGGCAGTCCGGGACAATCCTAAGATCTCCTTGCGTGGTTTGGCGAAAAGATTATCTGCGCCGTACAGTACAGTTCGATGAATTGGTCGGCGTGAATGTTTCCAGTAGTACCATGCCAGCAAGCACCCCAACAGGATCCAGAAACAGAACTGCCAAACGCCGTGCAAGAATGCTGTACGAGCAAGTTCTGAAGAAATACAACAGATGCATTTTGGTGAACGATGAAAGATATGTTAAAATGGACTTTGGACACCAAATTTTACCTTGAAATTTGCAATTGTGATGCTAACATTGCGTTGATTCAAATTTGCAAGGCATCTACAGTTGTGGGAAGTAAAGAAGGTTTTCATCACTGGAGCGACTATGAATGGGCAGGTATACGAGGAGAAGTGTCTTCAGAAGCGAATTTTTCTATTCATTCAATCGCACGACAGTCCGGTGAAGTTCTGGTCCGCAGTTAAAATTATTTTGTAATTTTCAGTTTATTTTCATGACATAAAAAGAGCGTACAAATTACTTCAAAATTACATGTGTTTTAAAATGCACATGACTACAAAGCCTGTAATATTTACTAAATTAAATTTTACATGACCTGCATTATTACATCCACGTTTATTTTTCACGTTCTAGAGAGAGAAATGGGGGAGAGAATATGTCGGTTTATTGTTTAGTTCAATCAATAACAAAATAATAAAAACATGCAAATTTGGGCTTTCAAGTGACAGGAGAAATCCTATAAAATAACATATAACAGATTGACAATCGTTTTATTTTCATCAGATGACCTTAAATAAGAAGATTGTAATCCTTGGTGTGATCGATGAAATGTTTTTTCACAATGAAAGAGGACTAATGATATGCGTTCCAGAACTAGTTAGCTTCTTCCAACATGGCATTTAGTTTTCATCCACGGAAATGACTTGAAAAAGAAAATGGAACTCAACTTAACTCCATCAGATTTTAACTTGCTGTGAAATTTACAAAATTGTTTATGAGGTCCGCCATGAGCAATTGGACTCTACACTAATTAATATTATAATATAATAATTGTTGTCACGGCACACAGGATGACAATTACCTAATTCTTTTTTTTAGCAAAGAACCAGGTTTATTACCGGAATTTTAGTTTCCCTCAAATCCACAATCACAAACAACAGTTTCTTCTTCTTACGGATGGCGAATGACAGCTGACAAAGAAAATCAAATTAGAGGCTCAATTATTTGATGAGCTTGAATGAAAGAAGATCTATATTTGCACGATCATGTATATTCGTATGATCATGCATTGAAAAACGAGTGCACTGTGATTTATTATTCTAACAAAGTGTACTAATGTATGTTTCAATGAAGGTACACGTATTTTTCAATGCTTATTAATGCTCCAGGTATGTGCATGATTTTTTATTTAAAATTAAATAAAGCTATAAATATTTTTAACAATCGAACGTTTTACATCACATGTAATTTTAATTATTTTTTGCTGTGTGGTATAAGCAGAAAGATATTGACATTATTGAAAAAAATTTCAATCCATCAATCAACAAAAACACACTGAAGAAATGTAGCAAAACCGGCAACAAACCATCTGATTTGCAGAAGTGGTGTAACAAGTTGACCGCTCTACTGTGCAAATAATGATGGGTGGTATTAGGCGAAAAGTCCGAGAATTCATCCGACATGCAAATGAATAATTTTACATTGTTTTTTCCCTTAAAGTTAAATAAATTCCCAGCAGGATGAAACCTTAACCACTTTTTATGTTCTTTTTTGGCCCAGAAATGTCTATTTTGTGCGGCCGAATACTAAGTGGATCAAGCTTTAATATGCATTGTGAATCAATTGACTTAACCATGTCCGAATATTTCATTTCTATTCGTTCTAGGAGATGTTAGAATTAAGTATAAATATGTAATCTACGATCGATTGATAAGTATAAATAAGTAAACAAATTTAAGTATTTCTGCAGTATAGTCTGCAAATTATTGATAGTTCTGAAAACAGAAAGTTCCTTTAAAACACCGATTGGTTGATGATGCAAATTAACAGTTCAAAATAGCTTCCCAAAAGTTCATACATTTTCCGTAAATTTCTGACTCATCCTCACACAATGCAAGGTATAGTTGGACTCTATTATTGAAACCAGATTCCTATAATCTGCAGACTCATCTTCAATTTCCATGCAGAGGCCAATTTTTTTGACAGTCTTCTCCACGCTCTGACCAAACAACAATACAAGCAACTGAAAAAAAGAAGTAAAATAAAACAGGCTCTTCATCAAATTGCAACACCACGTGCCTTGCCATCGTAATAGACGAACTGATCCTCGTAGGCACTGAGTTGCAACTCGAAAGACTACTTCGATAATTTAATTATTTTACCATACCAACCTACGCAAAGCCTGACTCGCAGTTCGGCAGAAAGCTTAATTCCGCTTCGTGTGATGCGATAGCTCAAAGCTTTGGAGGGAATTTTCTCGCTTCGAGTGCGAGCAAGAGTGGAGAAGAAAACTTTCGTGAGAGAAGCATGAGAGCGTCTGCACGTGGGTTACCAACCGATCGTCGATGGCTTCTTGCGATCTCGTCTAGGTTCGACGGCTGCGATGGCGTCGGTGTTGGTGCTGGTGGGTAGTCAACCACAGCAGAAAGAGGCAATTTTCCAACGAAGTTGGCAAAAACAACACCAACTAATAACCAGTATCGATCGGTGCTGGGGCGAGTGAAGAGGTATGAACGTGTGGTGATCTTCAGCGTAACGTTGTGCGACGAGGTGGAAACGATCGGTGTTTGTGTCTAATTTTCCAAGGTGAATAGTCCGGGAAGAGCAAGTGTATCCTTCTGAGAGTGCGCACGATAATCCTGGAGCCCCCCACTCTCTCTCCCCCCGGGTTTTCTCGGAGTTCTGCCGGTGAGAGTGATCACGGATTCTCGTCGTTGAGCGCTCTCTGCAGCGCGAGCGTTGCTTTGTTCCTGGGAATGTGTCACCTATTTCTTGCTTCTCACAAGCGCGCGCGAATGGATGCTGTGTGATGGGAGAAAATCTCAGAAAGCAAGATTTGCTCTCCTGAAACTGCCGGACGCGCGCGATCGTACATTCCCTGCCTCCTAGACTTTATATATTGATGTGATCTACGGCGGAGGACTTCAATCTAGTGCGATCTGTAGTTTAGGACCGTTGAGTTCTTTTTTGAGAAGAACCTGGAAACTGGCGCTTGCGTCCTCCTGGAGAGTGGAACGAAAAGTAGCCATCGGTGTTTTACTTGCAAAAAAGTTTCGAACGGTGCATTTTCAGTCAAAGAAACATGTGCTCAAGCCAGGAATTGTAAAATAATTTCAATCGATATCTCCTGGGTGATCAGTGTGTCGTGTGTTAAGAAATCAGTGTCAGTGTGAAGCACAAGTGATAACTGCTCTTGAAAGCGACAAATCATATCTAACATTGAAACAATCGATAAAAGAAGAACGTAATAACTTATACAACATGACGCCAAAACCCCAGGAAAGTATCACCGTAGTGCACGCTGGAGAAGATCAAGACATGCCGGGATCGCTGAACAATGCTAGCAGCTTGGGAAACCTGAACCACAACCTCAAACTGAACGGGTTCATCAACAATGGTTTTGTGTCGGATTGTCCGGCGCAAAATGACCTGCAAACAAAGGAACTGGAGCTGAAGGATAAGAAGAATGCCAAGAACATAGGCTCTGGCTCTGGTAGTGGTGCATCGACGGGCGTCCAGGAGAAACCGATAGTTGACTTTGACGATCTCCTGCCGCACGTAGGCGAATTCGGACGCTACCAGAAGATCCTCTTTCTGCTCATGATTCCGTTCGCGTTCTTTGTGGCATTTGTGTACTTTTCGCAGATCTTCATAACGATCGTGCCCGAAGAACACTGGTGCTGGGTTCCCGAGCTAGAACACTTGTCCGTGGAAGAAAGGTGAGTCCGAATACTAACTGAACAAGTGCAACCTTACAAGTGCTAGCGTACAAGCCAGTTCGAATTGTACGTACATATCGATTCATATCAGTAGTAGTTGTACCAACGAGCCTTCGGCGATGGTTGACTGCACACAGGATCTTTGGAAATGTTAGTAGCAAAGAAGTGGTGGTTGTTGTTGAACGTGTGGATTCGAACAGCCCTATCGAGCTCACAAAGCACATTTTCATCGTGTGTTTTATTTTCAACGGATTTGATCGGTCTATAGAATCCACTCACGACCGAAAACAATGAAAAACCAGTATAGGAAGGCATTCGGTGGAACTATCTAGGAAAAAGATTAATTTCAAGGTTCCGTTTTTGGCTGTCTTTTTTTGTGTGTTTTATTCGGACATGTGAGTCCGTTTTGGTGGCGCAAAATTGGTCGTTTGGAATGCTCCCAACTGTTTGGGTATCAGGTTAAGTTTTTTAATTAATTGAAGTCTTTTTGTCAGGCACGGATATTGTGGAGCAATGACCGTTTTTTGAGTTTCGATGTGACGAAAATATTGAAAATGATAAGATTGCATTACTTTTTGAAACCACATGAAAAATTCATTTCTGAAAGAGAACTCAAAGACGCTTAATTGAGATGCAATAATTTCAAGAAACTGCAATGGTGCAAAGTAGGTGATGTTGCGTTATGAAAAAGCTGGCTATTTCCGGTGTTTATGGAGTTAAGTTCGTATTTTTAAGATTGTTGTCACTTCTATGTTATCTAATTATTATAGTTTTAGCTTTTTGGGGTGTTTAAAATGGTTTTGACGTCATCAAACACAAATTTTTAATAGTGAAATTATTCCTAGTTTACATCTGTTCAAGTGTATAGACAAAAAAAAATGAAAACAAATAGTGCAAATAGTTGTACATCAAAATCTAACTCAAATTTTACTCTAATCGAAGAGTTTCAATTAATTTATCATATATTTATTTATACAAGAACTCAACATCTGGGTTTCTGATTTCAAAAATTCCATAACTATGTTCGATTGCAAAATATGTTCGATTTGCTCAGATTTTGGCAGCTCTTGCTGCACGATTGATTCAAAATGGCTGCCTCCGCCTATCTCTTATTCTGAGAACCGCTAGTATAGACCATTCAGGAGATGACAGGAGACAGGCATTTTTAGTTATTTTGATGATAGTTAAGTTGCTTCTCCGGCAATTAGGACGCTGCTACTTGTCGAATCAGAAATGTCCCGTAAAATGCTCTAAATGTCACATGCTGCAAAATACAGTGTTGCTGACTGAGACGTCGCTTGGTCATGCCAAACAATATCAATCACTAAATACACTAGTTGCTACTTGATTTGATATATACATGAAATATCCTCGGGAATATTGTAGCACAGAAAATTTTGAATAAACATAATTACAGACCTTTTTCGTCAGAACGATGTGGGGAAAGGTTAGAAGGCACAGTTTTGAATATTCGGTTTTGATCGGTGTCAGCTTTCACACAAATTTAACTCAAATTTTAAGGAGCCAATCAATGAGCACCCTGAGGACAAACATAAGGAATAGGAGTATGCAATACAGAAAATCTGGCTGCATAAATTTCCAACAGATAATTTGAGTTGATTAGTAGCTTAATAAGCAACTCTTAAGCTTAAGAAACTAATAAAGATTGTACTCAAAAATAAATGCAACAGACAAAAATGATCACCCAAAATTCATTTTAAATCGCTTATTTTTGAAACTCTCAGGGAATAAATAAGCTTTAATTTTGAAAAGTTGGTTTATTCAACCTCCTCTCCTAGGCTAAATGCCTACACTTTAGACTTAACGCTACCCCTCAAATCCTGTGCATTCTTTCTTCATAATCAGCCATATTTTTTCTATTGGGTGAAATTCTGGCGAGTTTGGCTGATTTGCCTCCTTGGGCATAAAAACAACATCGTTGGCTTCGTCTCCGATTTCGCGTTTCCATCACCGGTTTTGCGTAATGGCACGAGTGTCACCTTCGTGGGACCGGATTGAATTTTATTGAAAAAGCGCTTATGCAAAATGCAATGTTTGATGGATTAAAGGTATTTCGTTATTGGTTTGACATAGAAATGTACTTGAGCACTCAAAAGAATAAAATCTTATGGGTCGAAAAATATTTGAAAATGACACATTGTTGTTCTATTCTTCTGTGGGCAATTTAGTGGAGGATTTAGTCTTCGGGCCATGTATTTCAAAATATATGTAAATTGGTTCCAATGAAGTGCCTCTTGACTGAAGTATTTTCTAGCTAATTCTGAACAACATATTACGAGATCTTTGTGTGATCTTAAGAAAGGTAGTATGAATGTTTTAAGGTACTATTTTTTGTATAATTTCGAATTTTGATTGTTTTCTTTGATATGAAAAGGTGTGACTTTCCCGCAACTACAAATTACTAACTAAATAACAGATTTTCGTCCACATTTTGCAGCGAAAATAAACTCCAGTTTCCAATTGTAGTCATTATTTTGTCGCCTCGGTCTTTGCCGATTGTTCAGGACCGGATTTACTTTTATATTATTTGCAACTTTTTATTTATAAGGGCACGAGGACGATGCTCAGCCGCTCCTAATATATAAAACTGACGATGTTTTGAGCCGCCCCTAACATGTAAAACAGACGCTCAGGTACGCTGCACCCTTCGGAAAGAGCAACCTTCGAAGACTGCTCGCCAGACAAGGAACTGTTTTGTGGAGTTTTGAATTCTTTTTTATTTTATATTTTTCCGGGGCACTGCCCTGAATTTTGATCTAACCCTTTCAGGCAGTATATTTTGTCGTCCATAACCACGCAGTCGTATTTTGTACAGTTTTCTCGACCACTGTTTTGCAACCAAATTATGTTTTGCATGGCACAATCTGGGCCTTATTACTTGTTAGTTCAGCCCTCTTCTCCGTTTTCAGAACTTTTAATTGCGTAGAATTTTTCGCCGATTGCAATGGCAGCTTCGGGTTCCACTTGAAAGGACGCACCACTTCGTATGCGTGTAGGGACCCGCTGGCTTTGCGGGCCTTCCACTTCCGGGTTTCTCGGCGATGGTTAGATTTTTCCCGAATCGTTCCAGAGCCGTGGATTTCTACAAAAGTTAAGCTAACTCTCGAGCGAATAGACTGGGGTTTTTGTTCCACGCTTGCAGAATCCAATCACGACGCGCTTGTTCCGGTGAAGCTATGATATAAACAAATGCACTTATCCGGACAAACAATGTCTAATGAAATTTTATACACTCTAAGCTTGAATTTTTTGGTGTTCAACCTTAGTTAATGTCAATCTAAAGTATGCCTAACATTCGCGAGTTGAACGTACATCGTTTACTTTTCTTAATTGATGTGTTTAGTCATTTATGCATTACAAAATAATATACAAACGAAATAATAATAATGTTTTAGAAATTAACTCTACGAGTAGGAAAAATGACACCGTCACGAAAAGTGGTTAGATTTTGAACGTTAATAACTCTATTATTGCCGCTTTGATTTCCAAAATTTATGTATCAATCGATTGAAAATATGTTTAGTAATTTGCAGATATGTTTAAAACTATTAGTTTTTTTTTTAAATAATAATCTATAGAAAATTCATTAAAGTCAGAGTCATGTCTAATAGTTGTGAAAAAGTGATTATTTCAAGTGGTTTTTCGAGAGTGCTGCTGACACAGATTTTACAACCTAGCAGCAATCGATTTTGGAATGAAATATGAATGCAAAGGATCGATTTGATCCTAAATACATGTAATATAAATTTGAATTTTCTTAATGAACAAGTCATTCAATATTTGGGGCCAACCACGTTGTATAAATTAATTGTAATATTATTTATTATGAAGACAAAAATTACAATTATAATTTACTTAGAAAGAAAGAGTTGATTTGGAATATTTTTACTTCAATGTGAGAATGATTTCTTTTGCATTTGTAAGAAAAATCACTTCTTCCTCTCTGAAAGACACCTGTGTCTGTTTTAAAAATAATTGGAATAATCAGAAAACAGTCTTCATCATAATTTAAACAATTATAAAAAGTAGTTCTACACTTAACTTTACAAAAAAAAAAAAAAAACACGATTACGAGCGTTTTAGTAAAACGGTTGTAATTTGAAAACGAGGAAAATTTGATCAAAATGTAAAAAATAAAAACTGAAATACTTTTTGAAACTATCACTAGCAAACGCGAGCAAATTCCTTAAAGGACAAAAGGACTATCCCTTCGAAGTTTTCCGAGCACAAACCTCAAATAATACTAGGACTTCAGGTGTGAAATTTTTAAGAATCGTTTGCTCCACTGGAGCATCCATTCGTTAGCAATTTGTGCGTAGTTTGTTTTGTTTTGTTCGTGATTTTTAGTCGTGAAGTGATAATTAACCTAACCTATAAATCATATGGAAACAGGACTCTCTCCAGTTTCACCTTAAATTACATTACAAAAAGCTTATCCTTTGGCAGATAGGCCTATTTCGTCTACGACTTAAAAGTACAAGTAGTTCTAGTAGTAGTAGTAGTGTAGTATTTGTTTCTCCCTCCCAGGTTGGGAATAAAAACGATGAAAGATGTCAGAACAAAACAAATTTTAATTTAATCCTGTATTAATTCATGATTAAAAAAAAAGCATCCATTTCCTGGCGTGCGGCCTTACGGCTGATGGCTGGAGCTTATTGATCGCCTTATTCATTAGTTCCTTTTCGATATAAATGAATAATTAATATAATAAATGAATAAATAACAACATAAGTTGCCATAAAAATGAAAAGCGTGCCCTTAGTCGTTGCCCTTAGATTGAAAATAAGAAGTCTTAAAGGTAGTTGCGGCATATCCCGCCAGTATCACACCTGATGTTTGTGCCTTGGTATAAACGTCCTACGACAGCGAAATAAATGAGCAGAATGTGTGATACTTTCACTACTGGTCAAATTTTTGGTCTTACATGCAGGTCTATAGCATGAGATAAGCCCTTTCATCATCGGTAAGATGAAAATTTTGACCTATGAGAGGGGATAGCCCAATATTGCTCGATGGGACGCATCTCTGGGCAGTTAGGTGGATACACCTACTTCGGTTCAACATGGACCTCATTTGCATCTACCATTCCAGAACATTTTTGGCATAATCACAGGATGTCATAACAGGGACGGTTCATCATGGCTGTGTAGGGGTGGTATTAATAGTTTCTGCAGGCATTCATCATGGTAGATTTCCATTCCAAACATACTCGACCACAGCCCTATATGACCTGCCAAACGAAATATTTTATGGGAAACTTTTTTTGGGCCTTTTTCTTCGTCCTGATGTGCTTTGCAACGTCATTCCTTTGCATATCAAAGGAAAAGACGTGCCAGGATACTGTTTGAAGTCTTGAACACTGAGGTGAACACAAAGCTTTTCGTAAGATCAAAAGTATTAACATATTTATTAGTATTCCCTTTGTGCTTATACGACTTTTAAGTTTGCCATATTCGTTTTGTGTTGTTGTTGCCTTAAGGGCAAACTGAAATTGTAAGCACCGAATGGTGCACCACGCCCGTTAGAGTGATTTTTCCACTGTCGAAATCATCGAACAATGCGAATAAGGTCCGCTTGTTCACTTGCGAGCAGGTACAAGTGTAGCGGATTTGTTGTGTCACGCTGGAACACGTGATCCTGGCGTGAGCCATTGCGCAATCTAAGGCAGGTAGAAAATCATTAACAGTAGCAGCAGAGCTTAGTGTCGTTTACGATCACCGACAGCCATTTCTACTCTCCCCCCAAATCCAGAGTTGTTATTGAGAATTTTCTTTCTTTTTCAAAACTTAGTTGTTTGCTGTCAATGATTGCTGCTAGCTTAGTGGGATAGTCCAGTCCAATCACATCGTGGCTTCATGAGGTGGTGTCCGGGATAGTTGCCCTACTGGAAAGGAATGCAAGTTTTGGCCGTAATCCATGTAACACACAAAACATCAAACATCTTTAAATGAATTATAAACGTTTCGCAACGCATTATAAACGTGAGATGGTTTGGATGTTTCGTATTTTATATGGACCAATTCAGTTCACTCTGACTAACGAAGGAGCTGAACATTCTTTTTTGCTGAAAGTGTATTATTATACATCAGTGTTTTTAATAACTTCGTTTCATACAGTTATAAAACGTAAACAGGACAAGATTTTATCGATAGTTTATAATACTGTTGAAATAACACTACGCCAACTATGTTTTGCAAAACGTGTTTTGTGACATAACGATGGATTTGTTGTACAAGATTGTAGTTTCACTGCCAACGAGAAGCAAATCATAAACACTGAGAATTGACTTTTCAATCATCTGAGTTGGCGTAGCAAAAAAGCTACAAATCTATCACGCCAAGGCTAGAGTTTTGTTTCACTTTATGTTTCATGAGGCTCCCCTTTTTGCGCTTTTTACGTAATATCAAAGTATGAAATAAAGTATTATAAACTATAAGTAATCACCTGGGGGGAGGTAGCTCATCAAATCTTCCGGTCCGCCTCTAAGCATATTTCTATGAGGTACCAGGTGGGTCTCCACCGATTGCCTGTCGATCTGCCAAATATGGAAGACGTCTGCATTGAGTTATCTCAAATTATAATAATCCGTCCACTATATCACAAAACATTGCGATTGGTTGAGCGGATTGGAGATAATGAAATCATTGGTTAAAAGACCAAGTCTCCCCAGGGTTGTGCTAAATGGATGAGCTTGGATATCTTTGGAAGCAAAGTGTATTATTCTGTAAATTTTAAATTTCAATCTCAATTTCAGTGAGCGAGATAAGGCGCTATAACCACAGAGAACAGACGTTCATCTTCGGTGTGCTACTTGTGTAAAACTTTAAACCGACATTTCAAATGTATGTTGTTATGCTCCTGGTAGGCGTCGCTGCAGTCGTGTGATAACTGTTATGTCAATGTTTATCAATAAAAAGCCAAGCACATAACATGAAAAGTTTTGTTTGTTTTTCTCTGCACTTGCTTTTTATATCGGCTTTCCCCCTATACTTTTACGCAAGTTTTTCAAGAAAAGGTATATGGACATCAATGTCTGTTCTCTGTGCTATAACCTTGGCAAATTATTGCCAGACTTCTGGTTCAAATGCCAAAAGTCCACCCACAGGCAAAAGGAGCATAAACTAATCTTTCTAGCATCTATGCTCCCAACGTCAAATACAAATTATCACATTATTTAACTCTATATGGAAGCGTTTGGTACGGGAGGTCCACGCTTTGTTCCTTTGCTTGATTCGAAGTAGTAGAGCGATTTCAGACACTCTTTCTAGTTGGCCTGGCCGGTGACAAGAAAAATGATGTTTTCAAGAAGCCGTCATTTTCCAGGATGCTTTCAAGAATTGGCTGCGTTCGTGTGAGATTAGATAAAATATAAGTAATCACCTGTATTTGTAATTGGACAGTTGTTTCAACTTGCTTATAACAAGCTGAATTGCATGGGAACATTCAAATGGGCTAGATTACCGAGGTGGAGCAGGCGGTTAAGTGATGTGAGTGACGATAAAAGCGATGTCACAACTACATACCGTAAGTTTTCCGTGCAATTTTCGGCGTCATTTTTTGTGTTTACATTATTTTCGATTTACTAATACAAATGCGTTTGATGATCTGCTCTTCCTTTATACTGTACCTCATTGGGCACATGCTGCTTATCATCGTTATTCGGCACAGTCTTCAAATTGATTGACTTCCTTCCTTGTCGATGCTTCGGAGTATGCACGAAAGTTGACGACATTTTAATTTGACCAGCAACAGCACGTACATGTTGTCAAACGAGTATCGAAAGACTTTCGAATGCTGTGAACAGCTCGTGCAAGAAAACCAAGTCTCCTGATCGAGAGATCCAGATTTTCTTGTCATCCGCACACAAACCTGATTTTTTTTTTCAACTCTTTTATCACCTAAGCACTCTGAATTAGGAATCGGTGATGTCGATGTGATTTTTACAGAATCGATATATTTACCTCGATAAATTGTTTGTTTTTTCATCAAGTCTTTCTGTTTGATGTTTGACAACATCAGTTTTTTTTTAGAGATAAAATCGATGTTTTATAAATTTCAAATTTATTCACATTATTGAGTTCAAGAAGTAGATCGATGTACACTCTAAGCTCAGCTTATCCATAATCGCAAAAAAGTGCACATACTCATTTATGGGTAAAGTTGACTTTACCTATATTTGAGTAAATTTGTATGGGAAAAAATACTCAAATATGGGTAAGTAGTGATGCACCAATAAATGTGTATGTGCATTTTTTTCGATTATAGGTATTCTTCACCCATATTTGGGTAAACTGTACTTAGGGAGTAGCTCAGTATCCAGCCTGATCGTACACCTTCTTTGTATAGATCATTGCACGATGACATCTTCGATGCAGTTTTGACATAGTAGGGAGCTTGTTTACGCGGACTTAGAACATTTTCGGTTAAATCGGTTTTGGTTTTTGTGCACTAAAATTTTTGCTATTGAAAATACATTGCCCAAAACATACACAAGTGCTTATTTTCACATGAAAGCCTTGCTACAATAGTGAGCGCCGCACAATGGCACGGCAGCCCAAAATATTAAACACACGTTCCCTCGTTTGTTGTGCTACAATGGGCACAAGCGGCAAAAGCGGCATTGTTCTAAAATGCCACAAATATTCAGATTGTTGAATAAGGGCGGCAGCGTTTGCGCGGCTACTCGAACATTATACTACGAACAGTTTTGGATCGGTTACAATCGAGGTGGCTCTTTCACAAGTAATATTTTAAAATGTTCCCTGATTCTTGTGAAAACAGTATGGATGATGATTGCGATATTACTTAATAACGTTAAATAACATAATAAAGATTCGTAAATCAGATTAAACCGAATTAAATCTACTGAGAGTTTGGTATTAGATTAACGCTGGAGCTGGACAATCGAAACTGACCGAGAAAACAAACTTAATGACTTTTAGATCAACTAATGACCTAAAGAAAAAGTGTTCAAGATTTGATCAAAAACTGGGATTTCGATAAATTTATAACGAAACAATCACGAAAAAATTGAATTGTTTTTAAACTTTTGAGCGAAATTCCCCCATTGACGGTATCATGAGCCAGTAGGTGGTTGATGAAAATCGCTCGAAAAATATTAAAATTTAATTTAATCTAACTGAATTACTATAGGCATATGAGAATACTAACATTAGTATAATAAAATGCTGACATTCCGTGTTTATTGGCTTCTTAATAGAAATTTTTACGTATCGGTGGTTCACTTTATCCAACAGCTTCTGAAAAACTTCTGGTGTTATTCGAATAGACCGGATGAAATAATCTTTTGTTTTCATAAAACTCAACGCTGTTTCATAAAATGCTCCTTTCTTTATTTGTCGATTCGCCGACATTAACCGCCAATGTTTGTTGCCGCCTGTCTTATTTCGAATAGTTTTTATAGCACGCAAAATTTCTAATTAAATTAAGAGCTGGCGTGCTTTCTCCATGTTCGCAGATTATGAAAATGACAACGCATTGTGAACAAGAAAGCGGCACGCGGCAGAGGCAAATTATTTAGAACATTTTAGTTCATTGCCGCGCTATACGCACAGCCGTGCCGTTGCGCAGCGCTCGCTATTGTAGCTAGGCCTTAACTGTCTTAATCGAATAGTATGCAATCTGCAAAAAAGGCAATGGCAAATTATGTTTCTTCGGTTTAAATTCTAATACCTTGTAAACAAACTCCTTGAGCTGTCAAAAAAGTGAGGTTAACATATTCGATGCAATGATCTATACTAATTGCCATTGACGGCATCGTTTTTGCACACACATACTGACAGTTGTTTATGGGATTTTTCATTGGAGCGAAAGAGATTGAGAAAATCCGCCATGTTTCACGTACAGGATAACATTTGGTTGTGGGATTTTCCTACAGGAGTCAAGGCGGATTGATTAATAAATTCTGAAGTGGCACATGCAACCGATTAATTGCGTTGACTAGTCATGTCATCTTCAAAATTGTCTCATCTTTCCTTTTTTAACTTTCTTTTTTTTATGCTAGTTTGTTGATTCTTTCGTTCTTGCGTTAATTCAATTAATTTAATAATTTCGTAGGATAATTTAAAAAAATATTTTCGTGGCTGTGGTTTGAAAATTGGTTTTACTCGTATATTACGGGTTTTAATTTTTCTATCAATTGCTTTATTATCTGCTTCTTAAAAAACGTTCATATGCCATGGCTATGAGATGACCTTGTAAACTTTCTCTTGATTTATTCTCTGACAAAGATTGTAATCATGTTTTGTAACGATTGGCCTTTTTACGTGGAATTGCTGTGTATTTTAAAACAGAAAGAGGAATATTCCATTATCTACCAAAAGTTTCTAAAACGCACATATGATTTTAAAAAAAATCGATTTTTGCCGAATCGAATATTTACCTTCGATATTTTTGTGAATCGATTTTTTGGATATAAAGAAAATCAAAGCCGATTTTTTTTTCGAAATGCCTATTCCTACTCAGCAACTACAAAAAAAAATTTCAGGGAAAACAGACATACGTCCACCACTCCACGAAATATTTTATTCGTTGATGAGATATTTCCGGTGATATATGTGTCTAGGAATGTCCAGATTTTGTCGCGAACTTATTCCAAATTTTCATTAATTGTATTGTCTAATCATTAATAAACTCTATGTAAACACCATCAACCAGGACTCACACCATGGAAGTCGAATCGAAAGGAAATTATCTATTCGAGCATAACAAATCAAATGCTCAAATCGAACATTTTCTTTCGATTTGAGATCCACAATGAGGTCCCAGGATTCAAAACAAGGCAGGAAATAACAGTCTGGAAACCCGTTCACTTTGAAATGTAAACATTCATTTAAATTAAAAAAGTGGGGTTTTCACAAAAACAAAATGATATACAACATTATCCATCAATTTCCGATACTCATACCGTCTATAAATATAATCCGATTACCAGTTTCCATTCAATGAAAACCTCTCTCACAGTAGTACAACAGACAGCCCGATCACCACCATTGTTATTCCATCGAGATGTTTTTTTTTTTTCGTTGCGAATTGGTTTTCGACGAATCACCTCACGCTTCTTCATGGCTCGTCAGAAAAAAAATGAGCCACCTTCTCGGACATCCATATGGTACCCCGGCTGCCGAAGCGTCGTACACTTGAGCGAATACCCACGAGTTGAACTTGAAAAATTTATTAGCCAAGCGGGCTGTGGCGAATCTCGTGCTCAGCAGTTGAGTGGCAAATCGTTGCAATCCTAGGTATCCACAACACCAGCCCACAATAACGATGCGAGTTGGTATCGCGATCGTTAAAGAAATAAAAATAAAAATAACACCGACAACATACCTGCGTACATGCATGCATGCTGTTGTCATTAACGGCGATGATGGCGTCGTCTTGGTATGTTAAACTAAGCAACTACATGTGTGTAATTAGCTGTAGTTTTGATACAATTACATTTCCCGCAACGCGCGCTCCACACCGCGCTTCGTATGCTGGGTACTCGAGAATGGCCTCCAGAGCTTTGACGGGGACGGACGAGCAACTGACCAGTCTCGATCCGAGTGAGGCAATGATTTGATGCATTCCCCTCTTGCCGGTGCAACCAACGCCATTTAACATGTAGATCTGGATTGGTCATATGACGTCAAACTACGGGTACTGTGGTGGGTGATTTGCGACCATGAGTACGGAAGGTAACGAAACAGGCTAGTCACGAAAGAGGGCCCATTATTTTTTGCAGGTCAATGGAACTTCCATGTTAGCCAGATTCACGAATCATTCACTTCGTAAATGGTCTGACCGGTCAGGTATCCCTTCGTGAGGGAGGTTGTTGGAAGTCAAACCATTGTAAAGCGTGTCAGATGCGAATAGTCTAGACTTTGGCGGAACAGACGTAGAGAGAAGTTGCTTCTGACGTCATGATTCGTCAGACCCGTCAGGATAGTTTTTATGTTTTGTGATTTTTGGTTTCGTGGTTCCGCAAATCGTGACTGTCGGATCAAAAAATCGGGATAATTGATCGTTGATCCACATTAGTGGGTTGAAGCTTTAGGTGCTATAAATAGATTGAAAAAGATTTGAGTTGCAAAGTTGTTCAAATGTATGTAACCATCCTTTGACGATAAATCGTCGAAATCTCTTCTTTATGCTCTGGTTTTAAGATAAAATCTACGTCGGATGATCAAAATGTTAGGCAGTTGTGTGCGGATCTTTTTGCACGAACTTCGGATTTACCACGTTTTTTATACGACTTTCGCTATTTACTAGTGGTTTCTGAGAGTATTCATTTGCTGTAATCAGTGCCTTTAATTTTCATAAAATATTCATGAGAAGTGAAAATGATTTTATCCTAGTGTAATGATTACGTTTACCTATCCGGAATTCATGGTTAGCGTGTCATAGACGAACATAATACATGAGTACAGCTCTGTCACTTCCATGATAAATGAACTTTGTTTTCTGCAATGCATGAAGTCTCCTCTAAGTGCGGGCCAAAAACTGCTATCACTGTTATTTTGATTATCAATCGGGTAGCATGAATATCATCAGACGAAACCTAAATATAATCTATTATGACGATTTTTCTAATATCTTCTATTTTTTTTTTTTTATTTGTCAACATCTTCAGCTAAGCTGTACAGACTGATAAACCTACCCTATCTAACAAGAGTCTTAAACTTATTTCTCGTCATATTGTAATCAAAATGATGGCTTACTTAATTAAATCTTCGGAGGCATCTTTGCAGTGGATGATTATCACCGAAGACTGTTCGGTGCCCCGGAATCCACAGAAGCTGTCGTTGTTGGGAATTGCGAGTAGGAACATAAAAGTTTACTTTTCAAAAAACGTGTGCAGTCCAAGCGGTTACTCAATACATCGAATGCAAACAATCTCTACAAGTAAATTCTCCGCGGGTGAAGATGTTCTAGGGTTATGAGTTGACATCGGTGTTCATATGGAGGTAGTCGGAGAGAGTCGTTCCACGGCAGGTTGCGCAGGGCAAATCTGATAAAGCAACGGTGAACTCTTTCTAGCCGGTCAGCGTGTACAGCATGATAGGGATCCCATACTTGAACTCCATATTCACGGATACTGCGCACCAAAGAACAGTACAGGACTTTCAGTGCGTGAATATCGCGGAAAACGGAACAGTTTCGACGAATAAAACCAAGCACGGCAAAAGCTTTAGCGGAAGTTATGGAAATATGGTCGTTGAAATTCAGCTTACTATCCATCGTTACTCCTAAGTCTTTAATCGAATTGACTCGTTCAAGTACTTCTGAATGTAGCAAATAGTGGAAAGTTATATGCGAACGGCTTCGGTTGAAACTTATGATCTTGCATTTTATAGCATTCATCTCCATTCCATTGAAAGGACACCAGTTTGATACAATTTCAAAGTCTTCCTGTAGAACAGCGCAATCAGCCACACTCCTGATGGTTCTGAAAACTTTTAGATCGTAGGCGTACATGAGTCGGTGTGATTGTAGACGGTGGCATAAATCTTTAACGAAGAGAATAAAAATTAACGGACCCACATGGGTGCCTTTCGGTACACCGGACAACAAATCCAAGCTTGATGTATGCAAATCTACCATATAGATAGGAGCGTAACCAGATTATCAGCCATCCAGGAAATCCTAATCGTTCCAGTTTTTTCAGCGTTAACTCATGCGGCACCTTGTCGAAGGCTTTTGAAAAATCGATGTATATACTGTCAACCTGCCATCGGCCTTCAAGACTACTGTAGAGAGGGCTGACTTATGGCATGAGGTTAGTGATGGTTGATCGATTTTTTACAAAACCGTGCTGAAATTCGGGAATGACAGATTGAGAGGCTCTATACATTTTATCCTGAGTAATCGGTTCCAAGATCTTTGAGATACAGCACAGAATTAAAATAGGACGATAATTTTCCAAGCAGTGTGTGCTACCAGATTTGTGTATAGGCATTACCGCAGCCAGTTTCCACGCATCAGGAAAAACTCCTTCTGACAACGAAAGGTTGAATAAATAGCTAACAGGTTCTGCGAGAACATTGGCACATCGTTTGACAAACACAGGAGGTAGCTCGTCGGGGCCAGGCCCCTTCGACGAGTCTATAGAGCTCAGAGCATGTTCAACATCGGGCTGCTGATAATGTAGGCCTTGAGAAATTAATTGTGTAAGATGGCAAGCTTTCCACCAGATTCTGGGAAACCGGTGGGGAACCCGAAGTATAAACGCTTTGGAAAAAGTCAGCAAATAACTTTGCAGACTCAGTAGTGTCGTGAGAAGTGGCACCACCAAACAAGGTTTCTGCAGGTATTGAATTGGACGCTCCCCTGTTTTTAATGAAGTTCCAGAAAGATGACGGATTGGCCTTCACCTCATCCTGAATTCGAAATACATACTCACCCAACGAAGAAGCTACATCAGCGTTGTATTCAGTCTCTAGCCTTTGGAGGAGAATCCGGTTTGATGACGTTCTGTGACGAAAAAATCGACCACGAGCTTTCCGAAGAATATTCCGGCGATGTCTTAATTCAGCATTCCACCATACTTGTCTGTAAGACCTGCGAATAGGAGCTCTGCGTACGGGAGTGTGTCGGCTTATGAAATTGAAAATCTCGGTGTAAAAAACAGAGACCGCTAGATTAACGTTGGCTCCGTTGAATAGATGTTTGTTTAATTAAAAAATTCCAAAAATTAGCTCAAATCTTCATTAACTTGCATCGTGAATACTTTCAGGCCAATTCCTATAGTTCGGTCCCAATTGATTTTTACAGCGTATCATGATAAAAATCATGAGTTTTTTTTTACAGCGTATCATGATACAAATCAAATGCGCATTTAATTTGATGGTAATATTGGCACGATAAGAGCCGAAAATTAATGCGCCTTGGAAATTGTTACGTTTACAACAACAAAAACCAAAATCAAAACAAATATATTCGATAAATTAATCATGCATTTCCTGAAAATTGATGGAATTTAATAAAGTTTTCTAAGATAATGCCGAAATTGATCTCCGATCTACAGTTCATTTGCATTACATATAAAATTTTGTGCATTCATTTTTCAACATTTCAATTATTTCTTATATTTCAATATGGCGATTGAGAAAAATCACAATTTTGCAAAAAAAGCCAATTTATCTTCGCAATGACTACTATAAAATCAATTTGCCGTTTAATGCATTTACTGGAGGCAACATGGTTCTAAAATGCTTTTTCAACTCACCAGAATAGAATAATATGAAGAAGTCCTAAAACGGCATTTCAAAACAGCATTTTACGAGTTCAAAAAGTCTAAATAAAACCTTTTATAGGAGTAAAAGGAATTTGAGGAAACAAGGTTTTAAGATCGTTGTAAACAAGCTGTGTAGGTTCTCATAAACCTGTCTTAAATATAAAACCTATTGGCATCTCTTGGTGTCATAATAAAACCAAATTGATTTCCAGTGGCTTTCATAAAACTTTAATAAAACTTAACAAAGCTGGATGGTTTTGGCAATGTTACTAGAGTTTTTAAATTTTTTTTTTCAAAGATGTTCACCAGCAGAAGCAAACAATTTAAGACGAGATTAGGAAATTCCAGAGATCAAGCTAAGAATTTAGCAAAGTAAGGAGTTTTCAAAATATTCTGTGCTACATTCAACAAAATCTACATAGCACAATAAAAATCTAATTCGATTAGATAACATTTAGCAGAAATGACAAAAAGCAACTGGAAACCCAAAATACAAATTGTTGAAAACTTGACGTAGCAGAAAGTTTAACTTGACGTAGCATAAAGTTAAAACTAGAGATACATGCAAATAGAAAATACCATTCAAAATATCTACACAGCTCGAAAAATTAGTGTGAATTTCTGTTCAATATCATGCGCATAAATGGAGCGTCACAAAACACACACATTTAAATTATTAATCGTGTAAAGTTTTGGGATATTCCATACATTGTCGATAATGTTGTATGCAAAAGCTCTTCTTTGTAAGAACTGTTTCATGCAAGTTGCTGTTTCGTATGGAATGAAATACTGAAATTGTATTTCATTAGGTGGATGCCTTCATCCTACATTCTTGGATTTTCAGAATGCGTGTAATCAATAGCATAATCAGATTCAGATTAACTGCAATAACTATGAAGAATTTTATGAGCTACACAGAAAAAAAATCTGAATTTTCATTGTGATGTAAATATCAGAGCATGTGAAATTCACAACGCGGGACACGGTGGAATGGTGGATTCCAAGCCTTTTGCCGATCCATCTGTGCGATTGACCAGGATTATCGATCACCGCGCCCAAGATTTGCTGGCGTAGTACTTCTTGTTTCGAATGCATCTTGAAAACTACTTGACAAATCCCGATAAAATTTTGCACACATAAACATAACACTCTAAATTAGTATTACCCAAAATTTCACTCACGCGATAAAAAGTTACACCCAAAACATAGTGTCGCATTTTTTCCGAGTCCAATCTTTATATGAGATGTTGAGATAACAAGTCATCTCTCCGAATTTCAAACTAAGTTTTCTTAATATTTAATTGCCAAGTTTTCGTTGATATTCAACGTTAAAGGGAGTCCGGAACTAGGCAAGTTTTTGATAATATCGCAATAATTTATTTCTTTTTCTCAAATTCAATGACATTTGAATTGTGAATAAATTCGGATGTCTTTTGTTCTTCAATTGCTCTCGTAGCCTAGGTCCATGCCGATTGTTTCGGTTCGAATTTCTTCCTTGTGTATTATTCGTTGCAATTTCTTTTTAATGGTGTCCGCTCGCAAGGCCCACAACCAACCCCACTATCTCGCAGGATGCTGCTGTTTAACAGTCCCAAGCACCACCAGGACTTTCGGCTTTTGTATTTAGAGTCCTGGGCGCACTAACAAGACGGTGACTCAGCCACTCCTAACATGGAGAACAGACGCTGCTTTGAGCCGCCCCTAACATGAAGAACAGATGGTCCCGCCGCTCTTCCGGGGCTACTTATTCGTGTATTCAGTAGCTGTCCATCATATCTGATGGAACCCCACCATCCGCGACCCGTGGACCCACCGGGTTGCTTGCAGCTCAGCCCCGTAGAGTCTTCACCTACTCTACGGTCTTCCCGGTGCTCTCGTATTTGTTGCTAATAGAAGAGTTGTGTAAAAAGGGACATGCAATACAAATTTCGAGTATTTCTCAATTGGTGTGCCCAATGAGCATTAGCATATGCAGTAAATCAACCCTAAATCTGCATTTCAGATGCTACACGCATTATATTAGCATGATATCAGCATCTAGAATGCCATCTGTTGTAAAGTTGCATTTCAAATGCTATTTAAATGCCTGTAGCCTGTAATAAGCATTTTGAATGCAAAATAGCATTAATGAAGCATTATCATAGCATTGCAGTAAAGTAGCCGTATATTGGGCCAAAAATGGCATTTTTGTTGCCTTTAAGGCGACTTAATTGCTTGATAGGCTGCCGTAAAGACGCTTTGGAACTGCTTATTGGTTACCTGGGTAGTCTTATAAGGTTTTGAAAAGGAAACCCCGAGTGTGAAAAGGAACCAGGGATGGTCTTCTGCGCAGCAAGGTGTCGAGCCGCGTGAAAGCCAACCCCGGTCTTTCGATCCGATATGCAGCCAGAAGGTACAACGCCAACTTTCAAACGGAGCGGACCATCCTTGTCAGGGAAGAATACAAGTCGTGCAAAGCCAGTAAACATCCGAACCGGCACATGAAGCAGAATTACGTGGCCAAAAACTTTACAAGGCTCTTGTACCACCGTGTCTTGACGAAACACAAGGGCTGCACTATAATCGATGATGAAACATACGTCGAACTCGATTTTAAGCAGCTTCCCGCTCAAAAGTTTAACATCGCGACTGGAAGTGGGAATGTGCCGGAAAGATTCAAGTTCGTGTTTGCCGACAAGTTCGCGATGAAGGCCATGATTTGGCTAGCGATTTCAGTTGTGGCCTGAAAACGGAACCATTCGTTACATCCTCGACGATGACATCCCACGTTTACATCGAAGAATGCCTGAAAAAGCGTGTATTGCCGTTCATCCGCAAGCATAGGGGCAAAGACATCTTTTGGCCCGAGTTGGCCAGCTGCCACTACTCCAAGGTGGTTCTGAAGTGGTATGCTGCCAACAAGATCGATTTTGTTCCCAAGCTGATGAATCCTCCGAATTGCTCGGAAATTTGACCAATCGAAAAGTATAGGGCAATTTCAATGCAGTGACTTTGACGTCAAGGACATCCAGAAAATGCGGGCAAAATGGAAGAAATGCGCTGATTCCATGTCTGTTTCCACTGTGCGGGCGCTTATGGCTTTCATCAAGAGGAAGATCCGAAATTTCGTTCGAACTGGTGAAATGTAACCATCTAATCAACGATAAACGATTACATACTCGTCAGTTTATTAGGAATCGCAAACGTAATTTGTGATCGACCCTCGGGCCCTTTCATTTTGTATCATAATTTTTGATCACATCTTGAATTGTCATTATAATTGCGCACGCTAAGATGAGAATACCTAAAGATCGTTAAAAAGTACCGATAATCGCTCAAAAGTCTACATATCCAAATTGTGCGTAAACACAGATTACCTAATATTGGGAATTGAAAGAAGATAAACTTTAAAAATAACCCATCGTTACTATTCAAAATGCTTCAAAAAAGACATGCAATTTTACATTTTATCCAATCGGAAAAGTATTTTAAATTCTGCACTCAAGCAGACACAACTCTTCAAAAGTATCACAGAAATATACCGAAATCCATTTACGATTGCTTAGATTGCTATCACGCGACACTTAAAATACTTCTGTAACAATTTTGAACAAATTGCAAATTGCCGAAATGCACCTCGGGATTCACGTTGGTTCCTAAGGATTCCAACCTCATAAAAAGAATGGAACAGTGATTGACTTTAAATACTGGGTTAATTTTAGTTGGTTTACAGCATTCGGGGGGGGGACATATTAACGTCGAGTATTTTGGAAAATAAACATTACCCAAATATCAGTAAAAATAACTGTTTATTATCGTTTAATTTTACCGATATTTTGGGTATTGTCAACAATACCTAATATAAATAAATAAAATAAAACCTAATTTTTAGGTATTCTCATTCTGATTTTAGCAAAACACGAGGGAACAGCATGAGCATAAAAAGATCTTGCACCCCGTTTACGGAGGAGTGCTCATTCGAAAGGGCCCGTTATTATTTTTTGAAAAGGACACTTCAGTGAAAAAAAATTGAGCCAAATGTTCCATCTTAGTATCTTAATAAAAGAACTGTAAAGCAACCATTAATGGACTTTTTAAACTTATTGAATCACGTGTATCTGGGATTGTCAGGTTGACAAATCCAAAACATTTATTTCATTTAAGTCGATGTTTTTGATTAGTTGACTTGTCAATCCCAGTTACATCTACTTAAATTTAAGTGACTTCACTTTGGACGAAAGAGAATCAAAAACGACCCAAAATTGAGTAATTTTTTTGGTTTTGTAGGTCCTTTAGAAAAAATGGGCGACACTAGTCTATGAAGAACAACTCATATGAAAAACGATAAACGACTCCCCATCACATGATTTCCTTTTGTTTATGCTACATCATGAAACGGTTTATCACTAGGACGTTATTATCGCTAGAAAAAGTCGATGAAGCCAGTCTGTTGTTGATACTTAGGTCCTAATGGTATGTTCGGATCAAATAATTAAAACACAAAGTATACATATTTTGTTATTATTAATTTCCGGTTTGGATCGAATATCAAGATTCGATCTGTTTGTTCTCTGAAAAAAGGTGAGTTTATTCATTTGTCTTTAAGCCCTATTTGATTAGGAACGTATATTAATTACGTCATGCAAAAAATGCTCATGAGCAACGTATTTTGAATAGACATCAAAATAAAATTCATGGGCCATCACATATTGCAATTTACGGGCGAGCCCATATGGTGATTGGCACGAACAAAAAAAAAAAAGGAACTGTATCCAATTTTAACAGCAAAAAATACCCCTTTATTCCACCTATCTCGCAACTCACATACCGCATAATACTACAACAAGTCTGCGAGAGCTTGCTCAGAAACAAAACGTGATATAAAAATAAAAACAAACTCAGAAATTCGGCCCATCAAGGTCGTGGGCACTTGTTTATTGCGAGATCCACGATGATGAGTTTGTGAAAAATAACACAAATCGATTTCGGCTCGCCCTCGCAGTGATTGGTTCCAATACTGGCGTCTTAACCAGCATAATAGCTGTGTTCAATGAAACGGTTCGTACTCACTCGAAGCTTACTTACTTTACCTTTGGTCCAATGTCTCTTCAGGACCGCACCTGTGCCACAATGTTTTGCCAAGAAAACCGGTTTAGGGCTGCTTGTCTCCAGTTTCTCGAGCGTCCTAAACTTCCCAGATCTTGCTCTACTTGGTCTAATCACCTGCTACGCCCCCCCCCCCCCCTGCGTATTTTATCGGCTGAATTCCATTACAAACATCATTTTTGAGGTATTGTTGTCTGGCATCCTTACAACGTACCCTTCCAGTTTTATCGACTGTCTTAACTCTGGAGAGGTAACATCCCTTCTTATTTCGTTTGGTGAAAACACATTGAGACTCCTGGTGAATCCACGTAGTAAGTATCACTATCAAAGTTCTGAAAAAAAAAAAAAGGATTCGATAGGAGCGCATCATTTCTTTTTCAAAACATTATGAGCAACCATTCTTGAATTTCTCACTTTAAGACATCATATTGTATCATAGCTATTGATTATACAAAATGTTCAGTTAAATTGATAGCGTTGAAATCACTTAGAAATTTACTTTTTTGTCACTTTTTTGGGCCAACAATGAGCGATTATCGACATCGTTGATAGCAATTTCAGTTAAATAGATCGGATATAAAATTAAGCTTTCACTATCAAAATTAAATCAAAGCTACGGTGAACTGCATAACAAGCTAAACATGTGATTTAATTTGCATTTAGAGATGGTGGTTATCACGGTAACTAAATTCTTTATGTCCAACATAGTTTTAGGTATTTATTTGTAATGGAAGTTCATATACAAATCGAGTGTCGAGATTTGTATGTTTTGAGGCAGCATTTATGCTCTTGAAGTTTCCAATTACCCTAATATCTTACTATCATCATTCTTTGACAGCATAACAATTTAAGCAGTTTTGAAGTTTTCAACGAATTTAATATCATATTAAGTGATCAGGTTGAAATTGCCAAAAATTTTAACAACGTAAAACAAAATATGCTGTCAATATTTTGTCATCATGGCTAAGAGATGTAATCAAATTGAAAACAAAATATGCAAAACGAGAACAAATAAGTAATCAAAAGAGGTTTACAGCTGTACAGCGTGTTTTGATTTCAACTTGATGTAAAACGTTGCTCGTTAAGTTGTCAGGATGATCGGAAAAGAAAGCATTTGAACACTAGTGCGGCTCGATTGCTCACTCATTGAACGAAGCTAGCTTATTTGCTCAGATAAAAATCCACCAATCACACTTGCCCGGATGGGTTTGTTGGCGCTAAAGAGTGATGGGTAATAATGCTTGAAATGCAATCACTTGAGACGACGTTGAAATGTTTGCCTGTTAAGTTCTAATGCTAATGGATTACATAATGAATCCTCCAACACCTTCTCTTCAAATACCCATTGAGTTAACCTTGTTATGCTGTTGAATCGTTGTTTTTTTCTTCAGCATGGTTGCACGGCAATAATTCGATCAGAATTTTAAGCTAAACAATTTCTAGTCAACCGCGCCGGACAAAAAAAAATTGAAAGTGTATTCTAAACTGATAGGCATAACGTAGATAAGTTCAAGCACAAACACACAAACACTTACACTGAAAAAATGAGACCAACCTATTCAACCGGTTCAAAACAAAGTTTCAGAAAAGATGGTTGTCGTCAATTTAGCAGACTTATCTATGACATCTTAATTACTACCACATAGCTTCTATTTGTATTGTATACAGTCTTAAGAAGCCACTCTAACTACAAGCAAAAGCCCGTAACTAGTCTCGTCAATTCATATAGTTGGAAAATATTATACACACAGGTACACCTACTGGTCAATAGTTTCTTTTTATTGGTCTGGTCACGGGCCGGTACTATCGTCACACCGCCACAGTGGTTCCATTTGTTCAAAGACGCGGTCATAAATGGTTTTTTTATATACCTCCAAAGTTATCCAAAAATTTTATTCTAGAACTAATACAACGACTTTAGAGTATATTGCATCAGTATCAGTTTTGTGTTCGGTTTTGATTATGTATAGAAGCAACTGCTTATTAATGTTTATCATCAACATATGATTTATTTATTTCCAATTTAAAGAGAATAAATAGGCTTTTCACGCCATATTATATTCAGTAACGGGGTAACATGAAACACTTTTTAACCATGACTGTCTGTAACAACATGTATGTAACCTAAAGGAAGAGTATATTTACATAGGAAGTTATGAGGTCTGAGAAAGAACAATTGTACACAATGATAAAAAATATTTTATGAACATCAACTTAAGTAGAAAAAAACACATGCTTGCTGCAAGTTACCCCACCCTAGGGGTAACTTGCAACAAGCAGTATTTTTTCAAATTCAATACATTCAATTATTTCAATGATTGAGTTTTGAACTCTAGAAACAAGTGTCTGCTTCCTACTTGCGATTTTTAATCAATTTTTTTTTTTCGTCAACCGACGTAGACTAGTAAATTTACATACACTACCATTAAACGCATAAATGAATCACGTTACTTCGGTATGGGGTTAGAACTTTCGACATGTTTTGGGTTGATTGTTTGTATTTCAAAAATATATTTATAAGATCAATGATGGAAATTTTAAATGCAATTTAATTTGTATGTTATTGATACATGTTATTCAATACAGAGTAAATGAATGACTAAGATAATTATTCCCTTGATTTCTTCTGCTTTGATGCTTCGGGATTTGTCTGCTTTACGGACCACGCTGTGTCCTGGATTCACGTTATTGCTCTTAGAATTTTGAAGTTTTTTAATAACACCATTGGGATTCACAGGACAAATACCTGTGGCGTTGAATCCAGATAGTAGAGTTTGGTCAGAGTTCTCCAGTTTGATTAAAGCTTTCTTTAACAGATATGAAAAAAAAATAGTTTTTGGCACCGTGCCTTTAAACTTCAGTTTGTAGTCCTGAATAATTTCCCACCATTTAGTTTTCAATGGACGAAAAAAAGGCAGATTCTACTGTTGACAAAAGTCTGTTATTTGGGGAAAGTAGCATAAAACGAATATTGTCCTCTCGGCAGGCTTCAACTAGCGCCAACGACAGGTGGCTGCTCGGGTTATCGCCGATCAACACCTTTGTTGTTTGTTTTCCCCACATTGCTCATGGCTTATTCTCATTGAAATAACTCCTTCAGTTCAGTAACCGTACAAGTGTACACTACAAAAGGTGTTAGCATTTTTCTGGATGTAGATCCCGCGAACATGACGGAAGTGCTTGATTTAGATGAATCCATTATTCGTTCAGCATGCGTGGTGCCTCGTTGAACGAATACCATGGTACGTCCAGGATCATCACATATACTAGTTTCATCGTAATTTACCATCAGATCGGGAGAAACATATTCTCTATTGGCCTGTATATTGTCGAACTATTTCTGGATTACTTCCGGAGAGACGCTTGCTCTGGATCGTTTGATATTTTCTCATAAACTAAGGCTTAGTTCGTTTCGAAATATATGCACACCAATCTACACCCGGAAGGTTGTTTTGAAACGCAGCTCGGTTCTTCCCATTCGATCCAAACAAACCTTTACCATCCGTCGAATGTCCACACGAGTAAACGGCATTCCCCATTCAGCAGCGTGAAGTACATTTTCTGACAATCTGTGTCCCTCTTGCTTGGAAAGCACAGTTGGTGTTTCGTATGTGTTATCTGATAGAGGTGTGCTTCTCAAATTTCGACTGATCGTTGATGGGTTTAGGTCATATTTCCGGGTGATTTCTCTCAGGCACGTTGTTTTCTTTTTAGCTTCTTCAACTGCTATTTTCAGCACCTCTTGAGAAAAGTTGGCATATTTCTGACTTCCTGGTGGCATCTAATACTCCCGAGGCATACTTTCGGATGTTCTGGAAAGAAATAATGATCATTACTGTCACGTGTATACTTCAGCTCACGGTTGTAAGTTACCCATCTAAGTACATATTTGGTAAATATTTTGTTATGAAGTAGTATTAACGAGAAAAAATTAACTTGAGTAAATTATTTTGTTTCCTTATTACTTACTTTACGACATGTATGGATGATAGACTATACTTACCTGTACTGACTGAGAACAATGCAAATGTTTTCCAGGCGCAAGCATCACTCCAAAATTGGCAGCTTGTCTGAAATATTTTTTTTTATTTATCTACGCAGCTCGAAAAAGTAATGCAAATTTCTATTCAATATCATGCACACAAATGGAGCGTCACAAAACATAAAAAAATGCAAAAATCCATACACTGCCCATAATATTGTATGCAAAAGCCCAACTTGACAGTTGCTCGGCTTCCTTTGATCTGTTGTCCACAAGGCACAGTGATTGACTTAACATGTTTACTGAAATGTCAGGTTGCAAAATGCAATTGAATTGAACGAAGTCGCCATGTTGCAAGTTACCCTGTTTACTGGTACTATTTATTTTATTGATGAAAAATAAAACTTTGTATGAAATCACATAACAACATAATGTTTTTATCATGACCTAAATTTTATTTAAAATTCTGTGTGCTTAAGACTTTATGCACAGAAGTTTGTAGATAATATCATAGAGGTAATTTAACGACCGGATGATCCCATATAAATAACATTTAATTCTAGGCTCATTTGACCGGTCCCACTCTGTCCCAAGTGATTAAATTTGGAACATAATATTTCAACGGCCGTTTTACTTTTTAAAGTCCCGTACCCGGAAATGTCGTTGTGTCACATATGAACGTGACAATATGGAAATAAATATTCGATTTTCTTGCACTGGAAAATATTACCCTCAGAGATTGAATAGAACTTACCCAGTTTTTGGAAAAACTCACATCCTCGAAACCCATGCGTGATTCAACGATGCAAAAACAAATGTTGAGTTCTTAGGTTCAAAGATTCATTTATTCGTCTTTGGAGGTGCATCATTGCTTTACTGTACTTATGCTGGCCCAACTTCTCATTAGGACCGCACCTGCGCTACAATGTTTCTCCATGAAACACACATCCAAGATCTAACTCCACTTAGTGTAACCATTGTCATTATTTTTGTTTTAACAGGAGAACTAACACGACACGCATTAGCATGCAAAAACTTGTGTTTGAATGAGTATTCGTGCAGTATTTTCAGCATATTCCAAAAAAATTATTGTATCAATGCACTGATCAATTAATTGTTCTCGTTGCGCTAGTTATCGCTGCTGTATCGTTTGAGAAGTTAAAAAAATTCTCTAAGTTTTACCACCGTTCGATGACACCACTTCCTCCACTTTTGGGTTTACCAACTGTCGTACAATTTTTTCCCACAGGTCAAGCTGAATGAATTTTTCCCTTGATGCATCAGACCGCTTTTTGACTGCTGATCCAGCTTGCCACTTTCTTATATCTAGACATTATGAAACATGAAGCAGAATGGGATCCTTGAATTATGCGGTAATAAACCTAATCCGACACCTTTATTACCCACTAATTTCTGCAAGCTCTTATCAATGTCATTCGCTTCCGTTTCACATCATATAGATAGCATCGTATAAATAATGAATTATGCAGTCAATGATAGACACAGACACGTCACGATGATCATAATTTGAAAAAAAAAAATTAAAAAAATGACTTGTATGACAAAGTCTCGCACATACTGCAAGATTTTCCGTCAATCAACGTCAACTGTAATTAGGGTTGAACTTAAAATAATCGGCTTTGTGATTCGACATTTGATGGCATCAGGTTTTTTATTTGGTCTTTGGTGGAACGCTCTACTTGAACTGCGAGATTTTCTCTTTCTTTTGCAAATTTCAATCCAATAGAACGGCAAATGGAATATTATTCTTCCAGAGAATGTTAGCACCCATCATAAGTCGAAGCGGTACATACGAAATATCGAACATGTTAAACTTCAGCAGCTGAATCAGACAATTTTGTTTGTATTCACTGTTTCCGATCGACCCATCAAAATCCCATTTTCCTATGGAAATGACTACTGTTTCTATTTTCGAAGTTAACTCCATAATAATCGTTTTCTGTAGATATTGAATATTGCGTGAATCCGTATGATACAAACGGCTCTTCAAATCAACCTTCTGATACTGTCTCAAGAAATTTTCGATTTTCCGGACAGCATCTGAAACATTTTGATTTGATCCAATAAATATATTGAAAATTGAAAAACAAATAACTGCTCTTTCCTTTTTGAACGATGGCGGTACCACCGTGCAACGTCTCCGCGTGTGCGGTGATTGTGGTGCAAAGTCCGTGGCTCAATTTGCCATGCTCAAATGCAATCAGTGCAGTGGTAGGTATGTGCATGACTTGCGGACGCACCAACCCTGTCCGGAACGGCGCTGGTCGAGTCAAACTGGTATAAGAAGTGTGCCGAAGCGTGCTTTTTCGCACCTCCCTTGTACCTTCCTCGTGGCGCTGAAGTAGGCGCTCGTGCAAGGGGTACCTTGGTTATCATTTTGGTGGCAATTCCTCCAGCCATCGTCACCCACCATAGATTGCCGAGGCAGGTATGCACTAGGTTGGCACTTGATTTGGGATAATTACTGCAGCAAAAAAATATTGCATTTTGAACGTATTAAGTAAACCTCATAGGTTTTTTCGATTTTTTTTTTTTCATAAAGCTTAGGCAAAATTCACCTAATAGCTGTAAAAAAAAATTAAAATGGAAAAAATTTGAAGTTTATATCCAATAAATAAACTAATCCATGAGCCTTTTAAGGGTGTTTCGGAACAAAAACCGCGAAAGCATAGATGAACAGTTTCATACTGAACAATAAAGTATAAATTAAGAAAAACACTCAAAGTATAAATCAAACAGCTTTAGTTGACCATAATGAAATTTATTGGGCCAACATGAAAATCAATATTTTATTGAAAAAGGGAAAACAAATCAGTGGGGTTGTGGCCATTTGTGGCCATTAAGATGTTGTATTGTATGTAAGGTAGCCACCATCCCTTCTAAGACTTAATCTTGTTTGCAGCTCCACTTAATAGCCTTAATAGTAGATCAATTTGAGTTATCGGACTGAGTTCACAGTAACCTTGTATGAAGGTATTACTAATTATGTTATTAAGCCGTACAGTGCGCCAAATTTAAATTATAATGTTTTGAAGTTGGAAATATCTTCCCAACATCATGGCACCCCAGTAGTGAACAACAATTTCTGCTAGAACCAAAAATATGATGAGAAAGTATCGATAGGTCCGATAGAGCTCGGCAGGTTATGAAGGGCCAAAACAGAGGGGCGGACCCGTAAGTAGATACGCTTACCTGAAACCCGCGGGAACATAAGAATCTCCTTCCAACAATACGATCCAACAAATCGAATAATCCAATTCGTAATACTTATTGAGCGTTGTAGAGGATAGTTTGTTAAGAACGGCGCGCCACTTTTTGAAATTGTTGGAGTAAAATAAACAGCGTGCCAATGGAATCGGTAGGATATACTGTTCATTCTCTCCTAGACTCCCGGTTGCTACATCACTCCAGCGTCCAATTTTAGCTTGAATTCCCTCCCAACACATTATATAGTCAATGTCATGTATGTTATAGAAGAATATAATTGTTACATATTAAAATAAAATCATTTTATATATTGAACACTATCTAGCTACTTTGTTCCTCCAACCATTCTTTGGTTGACCCCTGATAATGACACGCTGAATGGAACACGTTCTATAAAATACATAAGTGTGAAACAATAATAAGTAAGTTGAGAAATCTTCAAAGCCGGTACCACTTGATTTATGTTCAAATCATGAAGTATGATGTAAGAGCCCGCTCTCTATCCACAAACTGTTGGACCAACAGGGAGTTGGCATTCCCATTCTGCCAATCTAGTTTACTTCAACCAGGTGCTCTGATGGTCCTTCCCATATCCCAATTATATGAATTTGTAAGTAAAAGAATATAATATATTTATTTCGTAAATATAAAGGGCGAACAAAAAAATATTGCAACACTTACAAATGGCTGTAACTTTTTTCTCTCTGGCCAGAAATTAACCATTTTGGCACATTTCCTCTTTGAAGTGTATTGTTTACAATGCGTAGTTGTGTGAATTGCGAGAATGTGTGATTTTTTGCGGCTTAGATGGAAGTGAGTAAAATGGAGACGCGTGAAAGTATTTAACATGGAAAATCTGGAGCTGGCCCGTCGTGCTTTGGAAAAAATGCTGCAAATCTGTAATTCAACTGTTTCAAGATGCACCTTTTACATCTTTTACATCGACCGATTAAATTTGGGTCACAAACACGGAGCAGGAAGGAAATCAGGAGCAGCATGTAGGAAGACGGAGGGAAAGTTTAAGGGTAATTTCACCCGAAATCCCAACATTTCCACACGCGAGGTTGAATAAAAGGTCGGCATTAGCGTCCAGAATGGCAAGTCAAGAGGTGGATTACATGCATACAAGATTCAAAACTTTCCAAGACCCGTGCTAAGAAGCTCTACATAGAAATGTTGACCAGATAAAAATACGTCAAAGCTGACTTTTTATTATTGCCAGGATAGGGCTTTTACACCGGAAAAAAAAATTCAAAGTGAAAGAATAAAATGTCGAATCTCGCATCGAAAAACCTCATTTGGCAGGTTACCTGCACCTGTGGTGAGCAAAGTAAAAATTTTGTCACAACAGGCACCATCAATGGTGAAATTTACAAAATGCCTCCAAAATCGATGTTTGTCGTTATTGGAGCAGCACAATGAAATACCACGATTTTTGCCGGACTAAGCGTCATGCCTCTATTCTTAAAGCATGCTGGAATGATATGAGACTTATTTGGTGAATTTTTTTCCAAGGACTTGAATCCACCAAACTGTCCTGAACTACGTCCAATCGAAACTTATTGCGCCATGATGGAGCGAGAACTCAAAAAGATCAAGGAGAAAGCAAAGGATGTCAATGACATGCGTTACAAGTGGATAAAAGAAATGAGAAAAAAGTACTGGATACGACTGTGCAAACTCTTATGGGTGGCGTGGAGTGAAAATGAAAGTGAAAGCTCTAAAAGAGAATTTTACTAAAAACCTCCAATAATTGATGCAATGTATGTAAACTGCGCATAATACATATATAAAACTGCCCTGCATATTTGGTTTTTATCCGATAAATACATGAGATTTTATAGTACATTAACTGTGTTGCACAAATTTCGTGTTTACATATCTGAAATCGACTGGTTTGTTACTGAAACGAAAAATTACGTATATATTAGTGTACATTACGTAGTATAGTACTGAACAATAGAGTCGATCATTCCAATTATCATCATAGATCATCATACATAACATTTTAATAACGAGATAAATGATAAAAAAGCAACAGATTAGGCTATAGGACCTGTTTTCAAAAGTTTTCTTAATAACATTATAGTTACATTTTAAAGATAAAAATTTGAATGATGGAAGAACCGGTTTGATGATTTCTGAAATAAATGGATAACTCAATCATAATTTCGTTAAACAAAAATATGCTGCTACTAAGAGGAATTGAAATAGTACACACTACCAGAATGTCGTGTAAATTTTTGTCCCCTGAGACCGACACATGCAAGCGTCTTTTAGCACGAAAGAATGAGTTGAAAGGGAGGAAAAAATATATTCAACCAAACCCATCATCTTTCGTCGAATTGCGTATGTGTCAGTTTCAGGAGATATAATTTTACACGAAATCTTTCTTTACGTTTCCCGACTTTTTACAAACATGAATTACGTCTCGTGTAAAATTAATAATTTCTAAGTGTGTAGTTGAGTTCTGAAGTGCCATATTAAGCTGCTGGCAAACAAATCAAGCCAAGCTTGAAATGTTTTTAAAATAAATGGAATATAAAATAATCAAATGGATAGATGTTCAAATATAATTAAATGGGAATAGAAAATATGCACTTAATCCCAAGTTCAATATGTTTAGATGCAAAGATTATAATAAATAGTAAGTTTAATATTCAACAAGATGTGTTAGTAAGCTGAAAATTTGAAATTTGAAAGATCTGGACACAATTGAAAGCGAGAAAAATCTCCCATGAAAGTTCGATGGTTTCACGTTGGAAAGGTATCAAATTATGTTCTAAGATTGCGAGTTTACAAACTAGGAAGAACTGCTTATGATTGAAATAAGGAAACATCACCTAATTAGTTCATTGCTTCAAATCCCAATAATTTCAAGAAATATCAAATTCTCACTTCAACTTTTAGCTGATAACAAGATTTGAAATTTAAAAAAACTCAATGACTGAAATAAATTCTCCCATAAAAGTTCATTGATTTTCCAAAAGATTTAAAAAAATACTAAATCCAATCTTTCACAAGCTATCAAGTTTAAAATTTGAAAGATCTATCAATTGTCATATAGAATGCGAACAGAATGCCAGATTTGAAATAAGAAAGAACTGCTTTTGGAAGATTTCAAGAAGTAATAAATTCAATCTTTAGCCGATTGAAAGTTTTGCAATTAGAAATAACTGTTTAGGATTTAAAGAAGAAAAAATCTCCCATGAAAGTTCATTAGTTTCATGCCGAAAAGAAATACTTCAAACTTCCACTTTTCAAAATTCGGCCTAATTACTCATTCGGTCTAATGATTTTCACCCTAATGATCCATTAGGCCTCATGAATATGTCTTCTTTCATGTGATAATACTCGGGTTGCTTCACCGAGGATGAGCTTGAAATATGAAAGATATGGGACTAGGTGAGTAAATGGTGAGTCGATAAATATTGCGACACTTTAGGTTGATTGATAAACTGTCTATAGTTTTTGAAATTAAAACCAAGTTCTTACAGTATTTTGTTTAGGAATTTTAGGATTAGTTTGAGTGAAATGCTAGACATTGGCGGTTGACGCCTTCAATCATAGCCTGTACAGTCATTTCCGATACGTTTTTCTCATATTTTTTTCTCACTGCCTCATCATTTCTTTTTCGTCCTTTGCCTCTTGTTTGGTCTTCCAAAATTCGCGTTTCATCATGGCCTAATAGGTTTCGATCGGACGGAGTACAGGACAGTTTGGTTGGTTCATGTCTTTCGGTACAAAATCCACATAATTGGCCGCATACCACTCTTGTAGGGTTTTCGAGTAGTGGCATCGAACTAATTCGGGTCAAAACAACGGTTTTGATCGTACTGTTTTATAAATCTCACCATTAATGGTTCACTCCGTATGCCACAAGTGCATATGGGCCTGCCTTATCAGGTACGTCGAATCGTATTTCGACAGCTTCTTTCGTTTGAAACGGTCATCCTTAGCAATCTTGTCCTTACCCGACAAATATTCCTGTCCTGTGTAGAGCTTTCGGGTACGCGTTTTAACAACACCCTGCTAACATTTTCCAAATTTGGGAAGTTCTGAACCTTGTACATTTTCAATCAAGAAGGATTCCAGGCCCTATGGACGAAATATTCAGAAACATCATGTTTTTTTTGGTCTAAGTCCCGCGTCGAAATGTTCGAATTCCACTTCAAATCAGCAACTAGTGCTCCCTCTATTTTTTGCGTGTTTTTCTCAGTTTTTGAACAGGCTTGCGGTCCACTGCCATTCGCTCCTGGAAACTTTGGAGGACCCATAAGACGGTAAAAGGATGTATTTCCATCAGTTTTCCCATGGCGTGATGCGGAAACCCTAGATTTTGCATGTGGGAGAACGAAATCCTTTCGCGATTCCTTTACTGATTTTCTTCCATCTCGACTGGGATCTCACTGACAAATGCACAACTAGGCGGATGTAAGCTTTACCACAGAGAACAGACATCCAAGCTAGAGTGCCCTCCGTGTGTAAATTTCTGTAACTGCCATTTCAAAATAACAGCTCATTCCTGTTAGTTTTGGTGAATCGTATGTTGATGGCGTCACTTGCCTCGAGATTTGAGAGTCGTTGAAAGTCTGTCAATTTTAGTTTGGTGAAACCTAGACTAAGCGGCGCTGATGTTCCAATGGTATGCTTTTAAAAATTTACACAGTAAATTTGGAGAAAAATGTTTGAGCCTGGATGTTTGTTCTCTGTGGCAATACATTCTAAAGAGAAACTGAGCAAAATTTGGTTAACGACTCACCTTATACTTTTTTATGTTTTTTATAGTTTGAAGTGAGTGAGAGTGGGACTAGGGAATAGAATTCTGATGCGTGATCAATAACGGAGCCATTGTTTATTTTCTTTGCATTGAATCCGGTTTTGACTGACATTAAAACCAATGACATTAAAACCAAATCAGTTCAGACTGATTGGTTGACAGAAAAAAAAGTGCCATTGAAGGATGCACTCAGCGGAAACTTTTAATAAAACTGAGAACTATAGCAAAACCAAATACTTTTTCATTTCTCAATGGCCATGAAATAACTTGATATGCACTAGAAAAAAGAGGCGGGATATACTACACACTCTCAAATATAGCATTGATGTTGCTAAAATACTGCAGTCTAGTTAATTTTTGCATTTCTTCAAATGATTGGAGAAACTTAAATCCTCTGGGCTGTCAGTGGAGCCAGTGTTATTCAACCAGGTTTGCGTATGAACATACAGATAGCTCGAAAGAAAACAGTGTGTCTAGATTTTAAGTGAATCAATCTTTATATGTAACCATGAACTCAACCATTAACACTAATCAACATTGAAGATACAAACTGGCAGGTGTTTAAATTAATTCCTTGTTGCTAAAAGTCTTAAAACGTTATTAATTTATTATTTTTATTGTATCATTTCAGGTATGAATCTATTTCCAAATGTTCAACATGAAGTATTTGAAAAGTTCCAGTTATCGTGAGTCTTTCAATATGTATTGCATTTCGTTAAACTTCATCGTCTAAATTAACCATTTATTTGGTCGAGCTTCTGTCAACACACACGACGAATACTCTGCTTTTCAGTAAACTGTAATTAAACTATTTGGAAATGTATGGGATATTCAAATTAAATCTTTCAGAAACGAACAGATTTCCAATTTTGAAACTTTAACGACACTGTTCTTGAAATAACTAAGCCTGTCATCGTCAAGTTTTTTTACCCGAAAAATTAAAAGTACGTCCCTGAAATACTCTGGAAGCATTCAAGATCTATTCTGGAAGCATCCCAGAACTATTCTGCAAAGCTACCTGAAATGCTCTGAAAGCATCCCCAAACTACTCAGAAGGCACCCCAGAAGTACTTTGGAGGCATCCCTGAGCTACTTCAGAAGTATGCTTGGAATATTCTAGTTGCATCCCCGAACTACTCTGAAAGCATCCCTGAACTGAAAGCATCCATCTGGAAGCATCCCAAAACAATTATTAAAGCATGCCAGAAATACATTCTGGAATCATCCCAGAACTTTTCTAGAAGCATTTCAGAACTACTCTGGAAGCATCCCTGAACGACTCTAGGAAAATCCCCGAAATACTCCCTGAAACATCCCTGTAATACTCACCCTAGAGCTACTGTGCAAGCACCCAAGAAGTATTCCGGAAACATTCCGTATATGCTCAATATCCCATAACAATTATGAAAGCATATTTTGTATTCTGAAAGCAAATCAGAAAAATTCTGGAAACATCCTTGAAATACTCAAGAAGCATCCCCGAAGAATTCTGGAAGTGTGCACAAAGCACGACCGCATGGTCGACGTAGGATAACATAGGACTATTTTTTGTATTCTTTTATTTAAAAAATCACTCTTTAAAATCCAATAAATTTTCCATAATTTGATTTATGGTAGTTGCTAAGAAAAGGCCCGTTTGATGGCTTCAACGAATAAAGAAGTTATTCAAGAATCTCCAGATAATACAGCAGATTTAAATCAGCATGCAACACAAATTATTTCAAAAGTAGTTGCACATAGCTTAATCTCATTGCTCCATGCGATTCAAACAGCATGCCAGCCGTCAATTTCGACATAACCCGTTTTTCTCATTTTTAATATTTTATTGCTAAATAATAAACAACCTAAATAATTCAACCAATTGCTAGACATATTAACAATTGATTGCTTCAACAAATTTAGATAATTGAAAGAGGAAATAATGAGCCATAATCGTTTAAAAACTGACCAATTTTCGCGACATTGACGTCCCAATGTTAGATTTTCTAATTTGCACCCCCATATGATGCCGAAGTATGTTATGCAACATCAAAAGGGATTGTTGTAAAGAATTTAATGATATTCTGATTTTACCCATATCAGAAATCAATATTTACTACCACTGGCGGGGCGACATCTGTTGGCAGATCGATAGAAACACGATGTAAACATAATAGTTACACAGCATTTTTTCCCAACAGACTTGACATTTCTCTTTTCAGCGCATATGCAACTCGAAGACTCTGCCAAAAAGGGGTCAATGTTAGCGCTTATTAAGCCACATCGAACCTAGATCATGCCTCACTCCAAATGACAAGGCTCACCGATTGACCGCAACGGTAATAATGATGGAACTATGGATGGCCAATCAAACAGTTCCATTAACAAAGCCCATAAAGCGCTACTAGATCCGTATCTCTTGGGAAAACTGCAGCTCAACTAATAACGAACGCCCAACGAATCAATTTCCGCACAGTCATAGCACAATGAATGAACGCATCACGGCTACCTATTTTAATTGCTAAAAGGTACGCAGCTTAGCAACCTTCCCTCCAGATTAGAGAAGAAGTTAGTGCGATTGGGCTGTCCTCAGGGGGGTTTCTTTTAATTTGCACCTCTGTCATCTAACATAATGAAAATCGGTTGACGTGAACTTGAACAAAGTTATAGCTTTTCCAGCGCTACCAGTACGTCCACATAATCTCCTAGATCTGCGTTGTCACACTTTCAACCACCGAGTGGTTTATGCGCAGTTGGTACCAGCACACTCTTACGCATTCACAGCATTCTGAGCAGTTCTCGGCATAGTAGAACAAGTTACAACTCTCTATCAATGTCCAGCACGACGTTTTAGGCTAGCTTCATGACGCATATCTACGTCTAGTAGTACACCAATGCGCGTGCTTAGATTGCGGCAGTCAGCTCTGATTTAGGTCAAGTTGAAGTGTGATCGCTCCATAAGGTGCATAATAGGTACTCGTCGGTAGCCGTTTTAGAACATTTTAATCCAACTCGTGCAACGTCCGCGTGTGGAATTGGATGTAGCACGGCAATTTGCCGGTGGTATAGCTCATACCTCTATGCGAGGCACAATTCGCAAATTAATTAGATTGACCACCAACAAGCACCGCATGCGAAGGATCGCCCCTGGAGAATGATAATAGTAAAAATGAACCTTACCAGAGCAATCCTACTCCAATGACGTACATGGGTGTTGAAAATTAGATAAACACATAATTAACAATTAGTCAGATCATAGCATCTGAAACGTCAAGGCGCCGATCAGAGCAATAATGTACTATTCATTCCAAATTCCCACACCCGGATCAAAGGGTTGATCGACCTGTTTCATACTATTTCCTTGTTTGTATGATCTAACAGGATACGCTAGATTATAGCTATTCAGTTTGTGTTGAAGAAAAAAAAAACACGAAGCAAACTCCATTCTCTTGTTTGGACGTTCGTTCAGTTGAATAAACCTACCATTCTTGACTGGATTCATCGAGGTATGATTGATTCCAATTTGCATGCTGGCGGAGTGTAGCCACCCGCCTTACGGTGGCGATTGGCAGACAGCAGCGCAGGCAGTGCAAAGTGACCTTGATCACTTGGTTAATCCGTTCTCGATTTCTTGCCGCTGCAAACGCGATGTGGGCAAGTGATTCATGTAGCCACTCCAATACTGGCATTTGCTCGTGAGTGCGCATAGTTTCGTTTTTTTTTTCGTGCGGACACCGCGCTGGTAGCCATCTAGGTGAGCTTGTAATTTGTTTGCACACGCCTTTTGTAAATAGAGGGTTTCTAACTAAACTGCTGATAAACGCTGCAACGGTAGTAGGTTGGTATGCACCACTGCGATGACTGGACGTTTGGAAAGGACATGCAGTTTTTCTTATGAATTCAGGAGGAGCTGAAGAATAGGCCATGCGGATTTAATTTTAAGGGTTAAAAACCTAAAATTACATGACCGTGAACTGAAATATAAATGCACTGCTCATTCGTATCTCGACAACGCACGCCGCAGTATACAGTACTGGACAAAAGATATCATACACTTCGTCTGAAAACGCATCATATGTTATATTATTCTCATTTTGACAGATAAATATGAGCATATATCGGAAAGTTTTACTATTTAGTGTACCAAATACAGAGACCAAGACGTAAATCATTAAAAGTTTTTTTTTTGTCAGATGTCTTTATCTTAAAATCGTTATTTTTTCTTGGACAAAATGAATCATACATGTGTGCAGTTCAATCGGATTTCTTGATGATATTACTAATTCCAGTTTTAATATTTTGGCAGCACTGCAATTCTTTGACAGATAAAACAGTAGTAAATGAGCTGAAAATGAAGACAACCATAACGGACATACCTACTATCTTCGTGAATTTGAATTTTGAAATGACAGTTTTCTCTAGACTCAATTTCATCTAGGTGGGGATGATTTCGAGTTTGAAATGAGAAAAAATATTTGTTTCTATTGCACATCAAGTAGAACATGATGTGTTATTTTTTAGGCTCAGATCGATAGGTTATAATTACTGCCAGTTATAATTATGATAATGGAGGGCATTGAGACTCTATTCAAAATAACCATTTTGGTTGAATTGAAAATGACTATTTGATGTTTGATGATCACTTGCGATTTTAACAAAGCTGGGCTAGAAACTCAAACTCTGATGAGTATCAAGAAACAAGTAGTCATAAAAGCATAGTGAGTTGATTTGTTCATCGCCCTTGATTTTGTCATCTGAGATTTTCAAAACAAACTCAATTAATCTACACTGACTCGAAACGCTTTTCATGCTACATGATAGTACACCGTGTCCAATATATTCTCATACAAAATAAAACTCTATTTATTTCAAATCGATAATCCAGATTTTATTGATAACTTTACCCATTATATTGCAATATTATACTGATCAACTACAGCATATGTTTTGGAATAACACCGCCTTTAACCTTCTTGATCAGCTCCAGACGTTTTTCGAAACCGTCACAGGCGACACGCACGACTTCCATCGGCATTTCGTCCCAAATTCGTTTGATTACGCTTTTGAATTGGTTCATATTAGACGCCCTGTGGTCATTTACCTTCGCCAGCATGTATGAGCATACGAAATAATCCAAGGGATTCAGATCTGGTGAACTGGGAGGACATTCATTCTTGTCCAAAAAGTCGGTCAAATTTTCTCGGCACCAGCCCTGAACGAGATTTGCAGTATGCGATGGCGCTCCGTCCTGCTGTAACACATAGTGATCATCTCCAAACACCTCTTGTACATATGGCTTGACAACTTTCTCCAAAACTTCCGTTTTATAATATACGGCATTCACTTTAACGCCTTTTTCGATGAAAACCAGTGGTAATTTGCCTCGCTTGCAAATTCCTCCCCAAACCATCACTGATGCAGCACATTGGAACCGTGGAATATTTCTATCACTCTCTGGAACAGTTCTCGAAGAGAGAGCCCACAATCTGTCGTTCTGGACATTGTGGGATTGTTGCAAGACGAATAACTTTTCGTCGGAAAAAATAAATTCTTCCCCACCGTGCTGCGACAAAAGCAGACTTGCTCTTCGAGTACGTTTCTTGAAAGCTTGGAATCCGAGGTCATTTTGCAGTATATTGTGCATTGACGATCTCGAAACATTCAGATCTGCGGCCATTTTACGTACAGAGCGCTGTGATTTTCGTCTAATCCGTTCCCTGAACACTTTAACAACTCGTGCAGTCCGCACCGTACGAGGACGACCGGATCTCTTCCGGTCATCCAACGAGCAGGTGTCACGGTACCTTCGAATGGTTCGAAACACAAAATCCAGCTTTACTCCTAGGTTTTTCAAATTTCTGAAAATAGCGCCCGGGCGCTCACCTTTCAAAAACTTTTTTATCACCACAGCACGAAACTCCTTCATCGCTGGTAAAAGATAAACACCGAATGAAAACAATCGGACATAACCTAAAAGCGTTTGTATAAACATAGTGCAAAACTACACCAACACATACGTGAAGCATGTTGAGTAGTTGCACGATACCAATGCAAGGAAAAAGTGTATGAGAATATATTAGACACGGTGTAAGTGATAAAAACAGACACTGGCAGTCTCAGCGCAGATGTGGTATTTTCCCACCGAAGTTGGGGAAAAAAGTTTAAAATATCCGGGAAACAGATTTCGCTTAATGTCAGCAAATTTGTGATTCGTGAACGTGAAAACGGTCTTTCTCTCCATTACTAAAAAATACTTAAAAGGTCTCTTTCTTTTTATTGCTAAAAATACTTAGTGTCACTTGGAGCTCTGCAACACATATTATCGTTCGACCGCACACCTTGAGAAATGTCAGGAATGTTCGATTGGCAAAGCGAAATCCGTATTTTTCATCGAGAGAGATTGCTGAATCACTAAACCTAAGTGTTGATCGGCGTACTGTTCGTGGAAGGCTCAACGACAATGGATTGAAGGGCTGTTTGGCGTCCAAGCGAAACCATAATTAGCGGCTGGAGTTTGCCAAAAAATTCGCTGGTATGTCGGTCGATTTTTGGAAACGGGTTTTATGGAAGGACGATAGTAAGTTTGAGCTATTCGGACAAAAACGGTGCTTGATTGATACATCCAGAAGACAGTGAATCATGGGAATATCATAGTCTGGGGAGCGTTCACATGGTCTGAAGTAGGAAGTTTGGCACATTTCAAAAAGATCATAACTGCAGATATATACCTCGACTTGCTCTGCGAAAATTTGGATGTGTTTTTTTTTTGAAAACTGCTCTGGAAACCAACTAGGGTAACGGGATGTAATGTTAGCCTATCACCTTCATTTGGCCTATATACCAAATATGTCATGAATTTAGCGATAATCAACAAAATCATTTTGCTATTAGGATGACCGATGTAATCCGAAGCATTTGAGATAATATCAATCAACTTATAGTTGTTCACTTCCGCGTAATTTTCGATTTTTTGAACTTTTGCGGCATCATGATTCCACTGGTTAAGCTGAACAGATGAATTAGAAAAAGAAAACTGTACGAAGACTGCATTTAGTAATCGTAGTAATCGTATTAGGGGCTGCCATAATTCTTTCGCACGGCATGGACATAAAGAGTGTTCCGATCAAAATTTGGTCGAATGTGTGTGAGTCGATCAAAGTTTTTATTAATAAGTCAAATTATTTTTCTTTTTCAAGTTCAGTTAATACAGAATACAGGAGAAATATTCAGCTAAGCTTCCTTTTTACCGAATGCGAAATGCCGAGTCTTTCGTTTAACACCTGCCATAAGATCTTGCTCGCTCTCTTTGTCCACTTTATTCGCCGCAGAACGCCAATTTGCCTTGAACTGTTTCTCGCTCACAACAGCTTTTTGAGTCTTCTTAAGGTTCCGCTTGACGATGGCCCAATATTGTTCGATTGGGCGGAGCTCTGGCGTGTTGGGAGGGTTCTTGTCCTTGGGCATCACTTGAACGTTGTTGGCAGCATACCAGTCCATGGCCTTTTTTCCTTAATGGAAAGATGCCAAATCCGGCCAAAATAGAACGGAACAATTGTGTCGCTTCCGGAAAGGCAGTAGACGTTTTTGTAGGCACTCGCTCAGATTAATTTCCTGGTTGACGGTTCCGGTCGCAATGTAAACGTTGCACTTCAAGCCACAGGTACAGATGGCCTTCCACACCAGATATTTCTTCGAGAACTTTGACAGTTTAATGTGCTTGATAATATCTGCCACCTTTCCCCGCCCGGTTGCCGTATAAAATTCCTTTCTGTTTAAAGTTTGCCTTCACGTTTCATCGTCCTATACCACGCAATCAAACTTCGTCAGCATTGTTGTGTACAACTTTCGCGATCGTGCTTTGGCCGACGTGTTTTGTTTATCGTCGCGATTTGGAGTCACCACTTTCTTGTAAGTCGACAGTCCAGCTCGTTTTTTAGCTCTTCCCACGGTTGAAGGCGCCACTCCCACCTTCTTTGCGACATCTCGAACGGAGAGGTTGGGGTTCCGCTCGAAACAGCGGGCAACTTTTTTGTCGTCGCTGTGGCCTCCGGCTTTCGATTTCCCCCCGATCCAGCTTTCCTGGCTGTCGACAAACGTTCACCGAACACTTTTAATACGTTGGTAACAGTTGATTTAGCCACATTCAACAATTTCGCCAACTTGGCGTGAGAGTAGTTTGGATTTTCGCCATGCATGTGCAAAATTTTGATGCGTTGCTTCTCTTCGTTCGACGACATTTTGATAACTGAAGTGCCAATCTCAAAATCAAAATAGAGGCATGATGCTACACGCACACATCTTCAAAATGAGGTGTGTGCAAACTTTTTTAATGCACGATGAAAGGAAATGCGTCAAGTTTAAGTCGACCAAATATTGATCGAAACACCCTTTAGTTGTACTTACGACAACCCACAAGTTGATGGTCACCGGACCCCACAGCTGTAAATTCGGCACATGTTTTCATGTCGATTCATTTAATGTCTACCTCATTATCGCAAAAGTCTCGGGTGAATCATCAGCTATGAAGCGCTAATGTCGAACACTGAAATAATTCCGGTGTTAGACATTCGTTTAGCCGAGCGCTATGAATTAAAATTAAACTGTCTTAAAAAATATTGAAAACATGTTTTCATTTGGTATATCTTTGATCATGAGAAGGAAACAGATTGCTCGCACAGACACATCAAACCGGTAACGGCGAATGTAAACATTCAAACAACGTGTTAACCCAAGACCTTCGTTTAGCCGTGTTGCAAAAGAACCCAATTTTTCGTTTAAATATCGTTTTTTTTCAGCAGATTTTAACACGTATCGATAAAACAATTTACAATCAGTAAGGTACGTCAATCGTATGGCATTTATTTTTCATTGATTGATGATAAATGTCATAATATCAGAAATAGCGAATGGTACTCGCCTGACGGAGGAAAAACGGCGTATTTTAAGGTTATTCAAGAAGGATGGTCCCTTTAATGTCTCAATCGCACGAAAAATTGGTCGAAGAAAAAACCAAAATATCGCATTAAACTTCCTACCACAGTGCGCACCAAAGTATGTTTGGGGCTTAAAGGCCAAATCAGACATGAAGCCTCACAGATTCGGCTGTCCTGTTACCAAATAAAGCAAAAACTAGTGTCCCTGTGACTCCCCGACAAATTGATCGGATTTTGAATGTATCGCCGAACATAAAATGGAAGAAACTGCAAAGAAAGCCAAAGCTTAACCAGCTCAAGTTCGCCCGAAAGTACATGGATTGGAACGCTGGACAGGACTGTTACAGTTGCTACTGGTATGATTTGAATTAAACTGGTGTCGTTAGATCGAAGCAAAACTTTGCGGGTTGAAAGTTTGATGGTTTGGGGTGCCTTCTCCTACAATGTAAAGCTTCCGATTTGGTTAATTTCAACCCGGATGAATTTCTTCATGTACTTGTAGCTTTTGAAAGATGTTCGGATCAGTCAAATTGAGAGCGACGCAAATGACGATATCGTTTTTCAGCAGGATAATGCATATATTCACGTCTCCAAGCAATCCAAATTGTGCTGTTGAGAAAAATATTCCGCTACTGGACTGGCCAGCTTGCAGTCCTGAGTGCAATCCCATTGAACACCTCTAGAGTTTTTTGGCTGCAATGGTTTATGCAAACGGACGTCAGTTTGATAGCATTTACAGTCTTAAACAGCAATTCAAGAGTTTTGGGCCAAAATCGACATGGCAGCACAGTAAAAACTCTCTGGTTCAATACCATTTATTTTTTAATGCATACGTTACACAATAAAAACGTTAAATATTGCTTGTGTGAGGTCTATTCTAGAGTATTGTATTATTGTTTGGTCCTTATTTCGTAACACACAAATTGACCGAATAGAACCAGTACAAAATCAACTTTATATGCTCTTCGGAAACAAGGATGGGCAACATTTCCTTGTTGCATTTGTTAACGGCATTTTTGCGCAGCGACTTGATTCAACTTAAATTTTTTCAAAAGAAAACCTTCACTGCAGCTTCAAGAGAGGTAGAAATTTGTTCATAACTAATTATTATTGGACAAACTATGCCAAATATTGGCCGTTAAATTATGTTATGGCCACTTATAATCACGTTTGCAAAACTATTGACTGAACTATTTTGCGGCATAACCTTCAGATATATTTGAGTACCATACAAAACAATATGAATTCATGAAAAATATCATGAAAACACTCGCTACACTCTACTTACCCAATACAAAAATCATAATGAGTGTCATTTGACCAATCTGAAACATCTTAGATGAACTAGAGGGTGCGTGACGAATTTTTGCAGTGAATTTCGTATAGTAATTTCTCATGCTGGCTGAGCATGATTCAGCTATATTTAGCAGCACTCGATAGTTTATATTTTTAGGTATCAGATGTAAACAAACAGTGTTGAGTAAATGTATAGATGTCGAAATTAGAGAGCAATCGGTCAGCCGTCGTCGTCTAACTGCGCGGCGGAAAAAGCGGAAAGGAGATAATTCGATCACTAAATGTGTCGGAAAGAACAGTTTATTAAATAAAAAAGCCTTAGAAAAGTCATAATTTGGCCTACTTAGAGGAAATATTTGTGCCGTTCCAATACGGCTGAATGGAGCAAGGTCGATAAAGTGGAACAAATATATTAAAAACGATCCAGCAAGCCCAACGAGGTTCATGGCACGGAATATCGTACGTTCAGACTAAAGGTAACAGACGATGTATACTTGAAGGTTCTGCAGGATATTGTTGTACCGTGGATGAATAATTTCATCTTCCAACAAGACGGAGCACCTGCTCATAATGAAAAGAAAACAAAGATATTGCTTGCGAAAAATGTTCATCAGTCCCGATATCAATTCTTTGGATTATTTTGTATGCGGCGTCGTCGAGCGGGATACTAATAGAACCCCTCACACCACACTTAGTTCACTCAAAGCTGATATCAAACCGGAGAGGACATCTATGGATCGAAATATGGTAAAACGTGTAAGCGGCAGTTTCCGGAAGCGTCTTACTACGGTCATCGAAAGGGAAGGTGATTTTTTCAATGAAATAATTTACAATTCCCATATGTAACGAAAATAAACATTCATTGCAAATATGACTAACTGGTTTTTCTAAATCAGGTCATTTACTGCAAAAAATGTCAGGCACCCTGTATTCATTGAATGAGGATCTTAACTAACTAATTGAGAGTGTACAATCAATAACATTTGCTACAAAAAAGGCAAGTTATCAACCAACTGTAGACTATTGTACATGTAGTGCAGTACTGTTCAGCGCATAAAAGCATTATTAATAACTGGCAACCAATGCTCTTCTCAAACTTCAAATTAATAAACAAAATGCTATCAAACTACACACCTGTCCATGCATATCGCATGATCAAAGTCGCCGAGCGCAGATTATCCTCCGAGTTGAACTGCTGAACTCTGTTGATTTCATTAATTAGAACGCGGAAAATCAATTACTAGATCGGCGAACATACACACTCACACCATCCTGATCGTGCACCACTCATTCTAAAAGGCGATACAAAGTGGTTGCGCTAAAGATCATAATGATTACCGCACCGAATTGACAGCTCATATAACAATTATTCATGATTCGCTACTGTAATTATCATCGATTGATCGTGCCTTCTCCATCAAATCCATTCAGAGCTGTACATGGAATCGGATTGCCTGCAAGCAGGTCTTCAATCGGAGCCAAACAGGTGCCGAAGAAAATAGGAAGATTGATATCATTCTAAACAACGGAATCGTGACTTCCAGCTGTGAGATTTGTGTCCATTCCAGTCCACACGAGAGAAAAATTAAATGCGCAAAAACATAGTAACATTCACACGGAAATGGCTAGTTAAACCACGACATAGGCGCCTGGAATCGCCGCCGATGCTGGCTGTACCAATTTATCATTAGCAGGGCATTCAGAATGGGATTTTAATAGCCCCACTAACCCGGACTAGCTGATTCCCTAAAGACAACCTTGTAAAAACAAAAATACAAAACAAACAAAATAACCGGAAGAATTATATAACACTAAGAATCGACTCTAATGACAAATTAAGCCCTTCGCCTTCGTGATGATACGACAACGACACGAGATGTCGTTGAAGGGCTTCCTGAATGGCGAACAAAGCTAATGCCTCTATGAGTCCACCCAATCAGTAGCTTGGATGCTTCCATTCAATACACTCTCGTCGGATGGATACGGGAAAGGAGATTGGAAGAATTTCGATAAATTTAATTATATCTGATCGTCGTTGCGTCGCGTACAACTGTCAACGACTCGACGATTACCACAGAGAAACAGGCTTGTATTTTTTTTTCATGTCGCGTAAATGTAATCTAATCGAACTATAATTTGGAAAGAGATATAAACTAAAGTGCCGTACAAACTTTACGATTTTAAAGACAGAAGCAAATCTCATAAAATCCTTTATAATCTGTCAAGTACTTACTTACTAAAATAAATTTTATTTTGATCGATATAAGGATGATGAAGTGAATTTCGAATGAGTACTAAATTATGGCTCAGGTCAATGGTAGGCATTTTAGATTGAATTTATATATTGTTATGCATACAATTTTCAACCGAATTACATTTGAAATTTTAAAGAAACACCTGAAAAGGATAAATTTTGTAATATCTTGGGATGACTTAAAAGAAAACTTCACAAATTTTTATTTAGTGTTTGAAGGTACCATAAAAAAAATTTCAAAATTCTAAGCACAGAAAGTTAAATGAAAATGTACATGATCAGCATAGGATTCGAAACATCTCTCATCTCAGCTTAGGATAAGCAAAAACTATTATAAACTTCAAATTTGCAATTATTTTGCAGAACTTATTAGCTCATAAAACATATATGTTTTGCGTGTTACTTCAGATGTTACTCTTGTTTGTCTATGATATTACATAATGTGCCACATTATCATTGCTCTACGGACGTATGTGCTCAAAGTAAAGTGACAATCGGCACCCGGCACCCAACTGATTGCCGATGCTATTTGGAAGGTTGGCAAGGCTTGATGGGTTAATTAAAACATCAATTAATCCCGCACAAAGTTATCACTCATTAAATCGATTAGCTTATTGCACTCATCACAGAGCAAACAGCTAGACAAATTACTCACAGTGATTTGATGCGCATTTTACACAACGTGAGTTTTTATTAGTCTATACACATGCATTCTTTTCTGTAATTTTCACCGTTGATTGTGCCCGTTGTGAAATATGAAGAACTTTGCAAGTCACAGGAGCAAATGGCTTGCCACATCAAAACCTTTGTCCCAAATTTTTCAGTTCGGATGTATCGCACATCATCAGGCACATCTGCCCTCTGCTCGGCGTTGAAAAATTACGGCCCCGGAAGTGTTTCGTCGTCTATCAAAATGCACCGGTTCGGCTTTTGGAGGAGAATGCCATACAAGTTCCGTGAACGTATTTTCGAAGAAGCTTTCTGTGAATCCGTATTTTTGGGCTTTCTGCTTCTTGTAGGTTCTTATATTGTTACGCTTTTTCATATTCTGCACAGTTCCAAAATGTCCACTGTTTTGGCAACTTCACGAACGGAACTCGGTTTATGCGATTTCAAAAGGTGTACCGCTGCCAGCTCCGTTTTCTGGTCCGGGAGCATTTTGCGCCCAGATTTCGGTAAATCTTCAAGAGAACACGTTTCTCCAAACTTATTAACAATCTTGAACACTGCAGATTTAGTGCACTTCACGCTTTTCGCCAATTCTCAAAACGACAAATTTTCGGAAAATCATGTGTGTAGAATTAATCGGCGAGTTGATAAGCTGATGTGACCAATCGTTCGAAATTTCTCACTTTTTTTCGATTTTTCGGGTGTGTTGCCAAAAATCTCAGTTGACAATCGAGTTCGGTTGCTGACTCGATCAGATTCTGCCGAATCGATCAGATTCAGTCGACAGTCATCTGCAATTCAAGCTGAATAATGCATTAGGTCCTAAGTAACATTGGGAGACTTTCTTCGTCGACTTTCTCTTTGCGTTCCTAAGGCTATGTAAAAACAGGTTAAAGTATTTTCAACACACAGTACAATAATACACAGCGTAATTGAAGATCCAATACGTCAAAAACATCAGCAAATCGTTTAATAGACAAACTATTAACGAAAGAGAAAATCGACGAAGAGAATCTCTCAATGTCACTTAGGACCTAGTGCATTGTTCAGCTTGAATTTAGCTCGACGCGATTTCAAATTTTGACCCCCAAAACCAGTATGAACTTTTTAATTATTTATTAGTTGCGCAACTAAGTTCTCGCTGTTTTTTTGGTGAAAAGGGAACTTTATTTTGAAAACAAAGGTTACAAACGAATTATTCAAAGTATTGCCCATCACTAGCTACGGCTTTTTCCCATCTTTCTGGTAGAACGTGAATACCATTTCGATAGAACTGTTCGTCTTTTGATGCTTTATTTTGCCTATCAGTGTACATCATATGAATCCAACATATCCCTTGATGTTCCCGTTCCTATGGAATTTGACGTTTTGGTTCTGAGGCAAAAATGTAATGATTGCTTTAATATTTCATCATTATGCTGGTTTCCAAACGTGCTTCAGTAATAGGTCTCGCATGCAGTTCGAATCCGCAACGATTCATAGTGGAATAACTGAATGTTGTTTGGAAAGCCCACCGCTCGCATATAGTTGATTACCATACGAAACCTGTCATTGAATTTATCTCGCACCCCCGTTATAAACTACAAGGGAAATCCCCACAATAAACGATTATCTATCCTTCACAGCCTTTGCGTTATACGTCACAACTTTCAGGTCAACCCTCTTCAATACATTTCAACGGCCAAAGTCCACTCGGTTGCAAGCGATGCGTCATCACACTCGCCTCTTGCCTGTCCACACAGAAGTGGTTTACCACAGTCTGACATTTGTAAACAAACTTCGTACCGCTCATTCATGTAACGCGAACAACATATTCCATCGCCATCGCACTGATTGAGCTCTAGGTACATCAAAAACAATGCCGCCGTTTGTTCGTGATCTTTTTGACGACACGCGGTCGATTTTAGCAGCACGCCACAAGCCGACCCACGTCGTCATCAGGGAAAATATCCAAGCTTCACCTAACGATCAGGAAGTTTCCTCCTCAATCCATCGGGGTTACACTATTGACCGCAAAACTCCTTTTCCGAACTCGCTCAAGGACGGTCGAACATTTCGGGTCAACGGGCAGGGCAGCGTGACCGAAATGTCTCGCTTGTTCTGTCATTGGCTATGGTCACGCCGAAAATCCATTACTACGTTCACTTTATAAGCCATTAACTGTGGCGCTGCTAATTTGGAACAAAACGTTTCACGAATTGGCGATCTGAACTTTTGCTCTTAGGGAAGCCGGAATGCACAAACCGTGTCTAAAAGCGATCATAAATCCAGTAGTGCTGCGAGGCAGTGAAGGTTTAAATGCACCCGCTGGATCAAAACGGTGTCAGTTATTGTTCTCCGAAGAATTAGTTGTTGGATTGTGCAGCTGGAAGTGGCAGAACTTGATTTTATTTAGTGTGACATGGCAACGATCAACAGCGGGTGATCGTATATTTTCATTTGTCGAGATCGCAGAAGCGACAATTTCCGTACGGAGCTAATTCACTTCCGCGTTATTAGTTCTGGATTTAACGGTTGATGGAAGGGAATTAGCTTCGAACCGTAGGTGGATTAAAGGCTTGTTGATTGTTTTACTACTGTCGAATAAAAAGCGAAACACAAATCCGTTCTTATACTATTGGCTACTTTATAGACACTAATTGAGTGAATAATATTATGGGTTTTAAATATTGAAGCTTTTGAGCTAAATTGGTTGTGTATTTATACTACACTGTTATTTTGAAGTTTATAAAAGGATCGTAATGAGAAAAGTTAATCATTTTCGCTACTATCTTTCATTTTCGCTACTATCTTATCATGTTTTATCCATCACGCCTAAAGTTAATCTTTTTGCACTTATCATCTTGTCGTTATAAAGATATGTATACGGAAATGTTTGCTATCTGTTCTCATGTAAAAAAAATCATATCATATTTGGTTACACGCACAGCCTCAATGTAAATTTTCAACATGTAAACATGACGGAATTGACAACGGAATCATCAACAAATTAATTGTTTCAAAACGTAAAACCGTTATAATTTTTCAAAACTCAAATTCGTGATAAGCCGGAAAAACTTAACAGCCCCTTTATGTACCAAAAGATCGCAAGCAGACTCTACTCCATTCGGAACGTAATTCTTATATGATTAGTCGGAAAATGGGCATCCGCTTAACCAAGAAAAAAAAAAACACCTTCAAGAGGCCGACAGGGAACGTTTTTACCCACGGAACTAAAATTACCATTATGGAAATATCCAACCGATTTGAAATCTTTTAGCAGTATTGGATTCAGAAACTTAAACCACTTTCTCAAAATTGTCGAACCTCACCCGTCTTCGGAAATACTGGATTAACGTATACTTATAAAAGATTCCAATACAAAATCAGCAGTAATGACAATAAAAGTCATTCGAAGAATATACAGGAATGTTTGTGATTGCCAATTTACCATCCGGTGACTTGATCATGGAACAGTCACTCCGGAGCAGGTTTCTAGAGGCCACGGATGGCCAGAAAATTATTTAAATTGAACCGTAACAATACGGGTGTCAAAATTCTAGAAATCGTTCCAAAAGAACGTTTGTTATAGTTATTGGACCATCCGGTCACTTGGCTTCGGATTGGCCAGCTCAGAGTAAGTTCCCATGGGGTCAAAGATGGCCAGAACATTATTTGAATTGAACCCTGACAATATGGGTGTCAAAATTCTTGGAATCGTTCCAGAAAAAAAATTCTTATCGTTGACGGTACATCCGATGACTGCCTACTGCCTACTCAGACACGGCCGGCCTCGAGTGACGCATCCGAATTCCAGTGTCCATTGGTCAGGTACTTCGTCACCGTTTGGCTGGTTTGTAAATGCCGGATCGGCTATATGCGGCAGACACGGAGTGCCTCACGCTGTCCAACAATGCTGGACCCCAACTTCTTCCCAAAAATTACTGTCACGGAGATACAGGAAACCCTTCAGCCACCAATAACCGATCGAACAATCCGCCAGAGAATCGCAGAGCATGGTTTGAAAAACAAGCTTGCCCGGAAGTTGCAATCCATCAGCAAAGCTAATAAAGCCAAAAGACTAAAGTTTGCTCGGGAGCATGCAGATAAGCCCATAGAGTACTGGAAGAAGGTTCTGTGGACTGATGAGTCCAATTTTGAACTCTTCAATAAGAAAATGCGTGTCCATGTATGGCGCGGACCAGGAGAGGAGCTTCAGGAACGACATATTCAAGGCTCGATGAAGCATGGGGGAGGTAACGTTATGGATTGGAGGTGTTTTGCTTGGGCTGCAATGGGGACTCTTGTGAAAATCGATGGGATTATGACTGCAGACTCCTACATCAACATTCTGCGAGAAAATCTCGAGGCATTATTGAGTAGAAGAGGGCTGGAAAATCAGTTCGCGTTCCAGCAAGACAACGACCCGAAGCATACAGTAAAGAGAACTAAGTCTTTCATATGTTCATGCCGAACCAAGCCCATGGAATGACCTCCACAAAACCCGGTTTTGAACTCCATCGAGAATTTGTGGGCCAGTCTCGATACCCGCGTTGATAAAACCGGAGTTACAAACAAAAACAACTATTTCGAAGCTCTTGAGAGAGCCTGGGGATTCCTTGATCCGCAACACCTGCAAAACTTAGTGGAGAGTATGCCGAAACGTCTGCAAATGGTACTAAAGGCGAAAGGAGGACACATAAATACTGAACACCTTGATAACGCGTTGGATTGATCTGCGATAGGGAAGTTTAAGAAGGGGGCACTTTTTTTGTCAATGCTTTTTTTTTTAACTTAACACAATTATACGATTGGTCATTTATTCTTCTTTTTTCTCAGTGTTTTATTCATTTATTTTGCCGATGACTGTACCAACAAGCGTAGTTTTTTAACTGTTTTCGCCGTGGCTGCTGCAAATCAACTGATAATGCTGTCATTTTCTTATTTTCCTGTGCACAACAAGGTTGCTACGATTGGCAATGCATAGGTGGATTCACCACTAAGTGACAGGGTAATCGCATGAAAAATCAGTCCTTTTTTGCTAATGCATACGTTAATACGATGAATAAATAATGCATGGCTGACAAGTCCGAGTATCTGTCTCTATTACTTATCTTGGTATTTGAAACAGCACAATTGATCTACACACTTAGAAATTATGAAATTTATACGAGACGTAATTCATGTTTGTAAAAAGTCGGGGAACGTAAAGAAAGATTTCGTGTAAAATTAAATTGTAAATTTCTTAAACATACGCAACTCGACGAAAGTAGTGTCTGATTGAATTTATTTTCTCATTTCTTTCAACTCATTCTTATGTGCTAAAGGACGCTTTCATGTGTCGGTCTCAGGGGAGAGAAATTTACATGACATGTTGGTAGTGTGTAGAAAAGCTGACCTGTTGTCAGAAAGATGGGTGGATACCGACAGTCAATGCTTTGTAAGCCAGGGGCATATGGAGAAAATTACTCTGAAATTATTAAATAGGTATTTTAAAAATAGTTAATATTTTCACTGGGGTACTATATGTGTTAACCACAAAGTAATCTTTGAAAAAGCTTTCAATAAGCTGATTCATGATAATTGATGACAATCTAAAATAAAGCTTTCAAACCCAAACCGTAACATGTTTAAAAGTAAATCTAGTTATATTTTGGCAGCATTGGAAGCTGATGATCAGTTGAAGACCAGTTAACCGTGGGACCACGCTCTAGACTACGCGTTCAGTCAACGTCATGAACAAGCTTGGGAGTAGTGATGTCCGATTACTTAACGATTATTCGATCTAATTTTTTTTTTTTTTTTTTTTTGTTGGGGCGTAGAACCACTGCGTCCACTGAGTTGAACTTTTGTGGTATCCCCCTGTTTACTATTCTAATTCGCATCTTAAAGCTAGATCACCATTTGTCAAGAGACCGGCCCAAGACGCGTCTCCCAGTCAGGCAAAATTGAGTTTATAAAACCCACCACCTTTCCAGGATTTGCAGTCCAAATTTCTTTAGGTTGCATATAGCCACTGTACAGAAATTTAAGTCTGCTCTTGTACAAAGCACCACAACTGCAAAGCAGATGTTCCGAGGTTTCACGTTCCATGTTACAGAAACGACAGATATCATTCTGAACCTGGCCAAGGTTTTTCAAATGATATCTACTCGGGCAATGTCCGGTTACTAGGTCAGTATAGGTACAAAGAACTCTCTTATTGAGCTCCAGAAGCTTTTTACTGATTGTAACATTTGGAATTATAAACCTTTTTGCTTGAACACACTTTGTGGTGACCAACCAATTGGTCATCACCCTTTGCACTTCCTAAGATTTTAATTCCATTTTTATGGCACAGTATGATATACCGCAGAATGGTTCTGGGCCAATAAACTGTGCATTTGAACCTTGTTTAGCAAGCTCGTCTGCCCTTTCATTGCCTTCAATGCCACAGTGTCCCGGAACCCAGAATAAATTTACCGAGTTCTCTTGGCACACCTTTCGCAATGAAAGAATGCATTCCCAGACAAGTTTGGATGTGCATTTATAATTACTTAACGCTTTGAGTGCCGCTTGGCTGTCTGTAAAAATACAAATATTTGCATGTCTATATTTCCTCTTCAGACAAACGTTAACACATTTTATTATAGCAAAGATCTCCGCTTGGAAAACCGTTGGATAGTTTCCCATCGCCACTGAGATTTCTACCCCAGGGCCGAAGATTCCTGCTCCCGTTTTTGTTCCAATTTTTGAGCCATCTGTGAAGAATTTTATGGAGCCATGGCGAACAGTGGGACCTCCGACTTCCCAATCTATACGTGACGTTTCACATATGTTGTAAGGGATGTCATGGTTTTCCACAGGTTTCATCCAGTCTCCATTCATATACATCACTGGCCCATTTTGAAAGCTTTGTGAAATGCTCAGGTGACCGACTAAGTCACCAGACAGGAAAGTTTTCAGCCGTTTAAGTCTAAGCATACTCTTTTCCGCTTCTAGTTGCACGTATTCGTGCAAAGGCAGCAGATTTAGAATTGCATTCAACGCATTTGATGGAGTGCTGCGCATCGCTCCCGTTATAGCAATGGATACTAGCCGTTGAAGTTTTGTAATCGTTTTGTCGATCTAATAGATTATTCCATAATCGATAAGCTATATTAAACTTATGAGCTAACCAATTCAAAGCTTTCGATTAGTTTTCGATTATAACACTTTATAAATGAAAATACACAGATCTTTTTCGAAGTGCATGAGGAATACGGAATTTTCCAGCCAACGGCATTCAAGGACCTGCTGTCCTATCAAGCTTATCTGAACAATTAGCAAATATTACACCTGCAGCGGATAAGGGACAGCAATGACAAGTTTTACGATCCGAATTTTCGGAAGTAATTACTCTTTTCGACGAGAAAGAAGCAGAAATTAATGATGTACTCTCACCAGAGGTAAATAATGAAATTTTATTGTCAACCGATGCACTTTCAATAATTTCTGCACATAAACTGAATGCGACTGAAATGTTTATTTATTGTCAAAATTTCAATCGCATTAAAAGCCCACCCAAAATGAAGGAAATATACCAAATTTACTGAGCTCTTTTTTTCGGCCACACTTGCAACTGAAACAAGCTGGGACGGAAGCGTTAGAAGTGAAGACATTTTTGGAAGCGCAGAGACGAGACGACAGAAATTTTCAAACGTCTCAGAAGAAGTTAGGTGACGGAGTCCTCATTGCTCTCTCGGCCAATTACAACTCTGAAATTGTAACCACATCTAAATTTAATTAATTTGAGCATAATTGGGTAAAAGCACACATAGCATGGGAAGCACACATTTTCGCCTCAGTATATTTTCCGCCAGACCCTTTTCATAAAAAAAAACTCTCATGAAACTTTCTTCGAAATTGCTCATCAAATTGTATCTGAACTTCCTCCCAACTAACTCCAAGCTTACGAAACGAGTGAAAGTAAATTTACGACAATAAATGTTCAGTGTTGCATCTGTCGAACTGCCTACAAGATCAGTGTTATAAATTATAAGGTTTAACCGGTCAAGAGTGTCTTCAGACGCTTCAAGTCAACGTAATGAAGGTTTATTGGTAGGAGAGATGTACGATGTTGATAAACCAGAAAAAATATTGACCAGGACGAGCATTGACGTCAGATTCTCATGACAGTATGTATAGGATATTGACGGTACAGGATAAAGCTAAATCATGGTACAATCAAAAATTTCTTTTTCTTTGAAATGATAGCCAAGCATTATGAATGAAAAAAAGTACTAAAGAAAGAAAATTCTTTTCATTTTCCTCTTGGGGGCTTTTTTTTTTTAACAGTTGTGGTGTTTTTTTTTTGTGAAGGAATTGACGTTGGGTGTGATACTGGTGTGCTTTGCCGCAAATGACTCTTACGAATAGGGCAATTAAAATTCTTAAAGTAGTTAGAACATTTATATTATCATAATTTTCCTACCATTGTACCTTCTACTTGCGTGACAAACTTTCATTTAGGTTTCTTTTGAAATATTATTTTAGAAGTAACCTTAAATATAATTTGGGTTGAATGTGGTATGGTAATTGATTTTTTCTGTTTTATTTCCGATCTGTGGTTAATGTATTGACCATAACTAAGAATTTCCACAGTTTCGTACTTACACTCAGTAGCAAAAAAAAGCCGAGCAAAATTTTGCTTCCAAAAAACGCCATATTCAATCTTCTGTAACTTTGTCAATTATCAATATTTTTGGCTGAAAATTTGACAAAATTATAACCAATGTATAGACCTTATTTGACCGAAATTTCATGTTGATAGAGTTTATAAATTTGAAGTTTTCATAACATATGTGAAAAAAGTCGTTTTTGGACATATCAATTTCAAAAATCCGTACTTTTGTGAAAAATTTAGGTAACATATTCAAAATGTCACCATAGCCTAAAAAAATAAAGAAAATAATGTGGACAAAATTTGAACTGTTTCCATCAAGTGATTTGGACTACAGCTGGCGTCAAAGTTGACGCACCAACATGAGTATTTCCCTTTTTCACACGATATGTGACCATGCTTCAAGTATTGAAATATACTGTATCAACATGGAAATTTTGGTCAAATAAGGTCTATACATTGGTTATAATTTTGTCAAATTTTCTGTCAAAAATATTTATACTTGACAAAGTTACAGAAGGTTGAATATGGCGTTTTTTGGAAGCAAAATTTTGCTCGGCTTTTTTTTGCTACTGAGTGTATATTAACTAGAAGGTGTCACTTAAGACAAACGATCCATCGCTAAAATAAATAAAAATCAACTTAAATACATTGATTCTTCTTAACATATTTTGCTAAATTGATCCTCACATGGGAGAATTTCATTAAAATTTTAAAACAGGACGTAGAGCGCTGGCTTTCGAAAATATAAGCAAGCATTTGGACAGTGATGTAACTAATGTAATTGGCTGTAATAAAAAAAAGAAGGATTCATTTCATGTTTCCTAAATTTTACATTTTACAAGGTTGATTTGGTATAGTACTTTAAATCAAATGTTTTTCATCTATTCAGCTTGTAAAATTCGTTTCGATTCGCGCAATTATCATAATCTAGAAAAGATTTCAAATCAAATCAAATCAAATGAAACATATTTTACCAAGCAACCCCATGCAGGACAGGCTGGGGGAGGATCAAGTGCAATCAACGCATTTATTTGGAGCCCAATTATTTTCGTAGAAATGTAATAAAGTGGTCGTCGATCTTTTAGAAATATTAAAAATTTTGAATCAATTTGTTGAGTTTCAGGTTGTCAGATCTTACCAGAAACTGTAGTTTTTTTTTTTTACTTTAGAAGTACTCTAGAACTAATTATGCGTACTAGCTAGTTCCAAGGCAGGTTCACCTACTCTGTATAAAAATAATGGCTACGCACACGTCTTGGAACAAATCTAACAAAATAAAAGCGAGTTTCAGTACAGGTGTACAAGAAAAAACACTTGGAAATTATAGCAATTTTATATCTGGTTTATGTATTTATTGTCGTCCCGTCAGCAATTTAATAATTTGACAACACTTTTCTGCCTTGAAGCGCTTGTTAAGCGTTCCATTAAAATCAAATTCTCGTCAATCACGAAACAACTATTAATACTTCTTCGACTGCCCCTATCATATTAGGGAAACTGCAATGTGCTCCTCCATTGCATTATGCCAAGTGGTTACGCTCAAGCCATCCCTTAGAACCGGGACGTTCTCGTCTACACTCAACCTTCAATATATTTTTTCCGTGTATTCCGGCTCAGCTTCAGACAACAAGATAAAAACATCCACTTTTCATTAATATACACCTTCCCTCATCAGGTGGAGCGTCTGAATCTAAATGTCAATTTCGGAATCAGCAAAGAAAAAGAAATCACACAGAAGCCGTACCTAGAACCCGATTTTCACGGTCGCTAATTGGCCCTCCCATGCGAAGCTAATTGAACCCTTTACATCCTCTATCCTCAATCCTCAAAGTCATACTTGAAAACAAACAGAATGTTGATAATCAGCCATGGTCTAGATAGAACGGCGGATGACGACGCTATTTAGCCTTCGGGACAAATTTTGCTATCGTGGTAAACGGGTTGTCCTTGGAAGTAGGACCGATTCCAGCTCCACAGAGTTCAATGCCATGACTGGACTCGAACCTGTTGACCATCGCGTTCGTGATTGCGCAACATGGCGCAAATTTTATTTAGCCATTATAAGTAGGAAATCATTGTTCCGGAACTTTTTACGACTGATGCTCACGAGTTACCGGAAAGTGTAAATAGTTTTGCTTGATTAAAGTTTTCGGGATCTTAGCAGTAGAAAAATAAAATTGTGTCATGTAAAAAGAAATGAAATCGGCATTGAAAGAGGAAGAGTTCACCTATCCGATAGAATTGGATGCTTACATGGGTAGCCTTTGTGCCACGAGAAATTTACGGAAGAAGCCATTGTTTACGTTTGTCAGTTAGGCTCTAATGAAAAATCTTTGTCGAAATTAAAAGCAGCCGTTGACAATCACTTGTTTTATCTGTGGTCTGGTTGCCTAGCAAAATATGTAGCAATGCAAAAAATAAAAATCGTTAAAGTTGTGGCTGTGTGGAGGAGGTTTTCAAGGTGGGTCAGCACTTATTGGCTAGGCAGCTATGATACGATTTATGAGGTTTCACTTTTTTGTGACAGCGCCAAATCATATGGTTGGTCGTCGCTTCATGTTAGACAAATGATGATGAATATCTTAATTGACAGCTTGAATAAATTAATGGGGCACTGTTGCTAACCCTTGTGGTTCGTTGTGGTGTCCGGTATCAACTGATCGTGATTACATTCCATTAATTTCTGTTTATGTTTGGGTTTTTTGTTTCAATTTCAGACGCGCCCTAGCAATTCCCGTTCACTACGAACATGGAAGTGAGTTTGACGACGGGACGGCTTCCTACAGCAAGTGCTCCATGTATGCCGTGAACTTCACCGAAGTGCTAGCGAACAACATCCGCAAGGCTGATCCATCCTGGCCGACCCAGTCCTGCAAGAATGGCTGGGAGTACAACTTTACTGATGTGCCGTACCGGACGGCGGCAACCGATGTGAGTATTTGTTGTTTTAGTAAGGTTAATAAACACAACGTGCTTTGTTTGAGCGAGGGAGATTTGATTTAAAAAAGGGTGATTTTTGCAACTCCGCATCACAATATGCTGGTTTCAAACACGTTGTATTTTAGAATAATGGCCTACTTTTGCACACCAAAAAAATCAGTTGCATAATGTGCTACTTTATGCAACAGTGTTGAGTTTCGAAAGGTACTACATTATAAAACGCTATATCAAGATAATATCTTCTGTAGTTGGTAATCTCGTTCGGTCACGTAATAGAAATCTGATTATCAGTTTTTTTTAAACTGAGTCGTGGGTCGACATTTCGAAGATAAAAAACTAAATCTTCTTTTTCATTTCCGATTTCCAGTTCGAATGGGTCTGCGAGAACGCGTACCTCTCGACCCTGTCGCAGTCGATCTTCTTCGTCGGTGCCATCGTTGGTGGGCTGCTGTTCGGCTGGATTGCCGATCGGTACGGTCGTATCCCGGCGCTGGCCGGTTGCAATGTAATCGGATTCGTCGCCGGTGTGGTGACCGCCTTCGTTGGAAACTTCTGGCAGTTCGCGCTGTGCCGGTTTTTGGTCGGATTTGCCTTCGACAACTGCTTCACCATGATGTACATTTTGGGTAAGTCATTTTCCAACTAACAAGTTAACTAACAATCAAACGAATTTCAAAGCCACAAAGCATCGTCGCTGGAATGTAAAACCGATCGGTATCTTTATAATTTGAACCAATAACCCGAATAACCACTCGAGCAAATCCTTTTAGGCTATATCAGCTGATTGATGACTTTAGGGACAAGGCATGAAGTGAACGGGGAAAACCAACTAATGGTGTTTTCGGTGATTGTAGAGCTCCGATTAAATTGAAATAACTACGAGCAAAAAAGTGCCGGTTGATATTTGGTCCGAACCGGTTTGTGAATCAATGAATAATTAAAAAGTGGAACCAGGGATTAGTAGGACTTTGTGTCAATTACGCGGAAGCATTGGTTTTCCGAATCACGCACTGTTCTTACGTAACGTTTGTGCACGTCAAATGGAAAGAAGCTAAAGAATCACCGTGCGTCTCCATGCCATGAAAAATCACGACCTACGGCCCATTAATTACCATTCTGCCGGCAGTGGGTACACGCTAATTGAGACATAAACTGATTAGCATTCAACATAGTTGTTCCCCAGATCAGGTGTAAAGGGTATAACATGTCCTAACCCCTTTTCCGATGGGATAGTTGAAAAACAATACCAGCGGTAGCAGCGCCTACTGTGCTAATAGCTAGGGAACCATAATCAACTGTCAACTGTTACACACCGCACGATAATGTGACAAACCACCTTCCATTTACAGATTAAATGTGTTCTTGTTCATCAGCATATGTGCGAGTATACGTTGTTGGAGGAATGCCTCTGTCTATGACAATTGGAGGGGGTAACGAGGGAGCAGTTGTGCATTACACACCTGTTAGTTGTGCAATGCACCATTGATCACTTATAGATATGTGGTACTGTGCGACTGTTGCTAGCACATCGACTCGTTCCATTGATTGTGAATGTGAAACGGTCGGCGTATGAACAAAGCATTTTATGTTAAACATCGTGTTAAATTCGTGACTGGAAAAAATGTCTAACAACAATTACATGCATGGATTTTTACACATCTCATATGTGAAGCTCAATTAATGGCTTTGAGATTAAGTGGTATTGTCGTAACGTTTCGTTCTTTACAATTTGAAGGAAACGAATTAATTAGTAATACATATTCTCATCTAGAACAGATATCCATGTTAGAACAGTATTTTCAAACAATAAACGTTAGGCACCCTAGTGCCACCTATCGGGATATTATTTGGGATCCCTCGTGTTGGTCATATTTGTCATTTTTTCTGTACCGCTAATGCTTTGTCTGGCGTTTTTTTAAACTAAATGCAACATCGAATGGCAATCTTTCCGAACTGACATCGGAATGATTAATTGTCGTTAACAAGCATTGTATCGCTTATGCTGATAAACACTGGTGCTGAATAATATTAACTTATTTTTTCTCGGATACTAAATATATTTACTACGGAATCACCATGGAAAAAATAAACATTTAGTTTTATAAATGTCAATCTAGATATTGACCATTCCAAAGTGCACACGCTCCAATAGTTATTTTTAAACATCCTATCCACCACCATAAATACAAAAACATGACAGTTAATATAAAAGCTGGCGTGTTCAGGCTTAAGTGTTATTTATTTTTTAAGGAAAACTAATCACAAACCGTTGTTCCATCTTTTTAATCTAAGTTTCATGTAGATAATCAGAGCAGGTGATTCCGAACTACTTCAATGAAGCATTCAATGAGAATCCAGGAAGTGACAAGTAGATTTCCGATCTCGAGCTGCACATTCAGCCAACTTTAGGTTCAACCTACACGAAAAACCGCTGCAGGTTTACTAATTTGGGTTAAAATATCGATTTATCCTGCAACTCTGAACCTGAAGTTTTTTGATGAGAAGAAATGGGATGTTTACGAAGTTCTGTCTTCATTATTGCCCAGAATTTTTCAATTGGGCGAGGTTCCGATAATTTCGATCATTTCTTCCGAACATCCTCCGGAACATGGAACTTAGATTTGGCAACGAAACATTCTTGCCCAGGAAGTATACGGAGGTCGGTCTTGACGTATTTGATGAGCAGCTCCGTGTAATGTTTCCGGGCGCGCGTTTTTGCAGTGATGTTTTGCTTTTCATTCCGGTTTGGGGATTTTTTCATCTTGTAAATATGTAACCCAGCACGTTTCATGGTTTTCTGCTCAAAACCGACTGACACATTGGACTTTTTAGCGACATCTCGACTTGACACGTTTGGACGGTTCTTGAACTGTTGTACCACTTTCCTGTCCGTTTTACTGTCCATTGGACCACTTTTACGAACGCCCCCTTCCATCCTTCGGGCACTCAGACGCTCCTTGAAGGTTCTTATTACACGAGACACAGTATTTGCAATTACAAGCTTCTAAGCGATCCATCGGTGGGACGCCACTGGATTTAGATTGTAAGTGCTCAACTTTTTTTCACGGACAATTTCTCGTTTCGACGACATAACTGAAACTACTGTATACATAACTATGAAACTTAACAAATCTAAACCATACATAATTAAGATTTGCTTAAACATTCAGGTTTTTTATTCATACGGTTCAAAAGTTACAGAAGACACCCTTTATGCTCGAAGTACTCGAAAAACCTTTTTTTTTCCGAACAATCATTTATGTTAGAGTGGTAAGTAACGTTATTTGATCTGCACGAATGTCGAACAATTAACATTGAACGTGATATGTGTAAATGGTATAGAAAATATAGACATGATTTTTGGTTTGCCATTTGAAAATGCTTCTTAATGCACTTCTAACACTTCGCGAAGCTCTCTCGTGTTTTACAAAAGCCAACTGATAAAACGGCAAAATAAGTTGCCAGTTTGATTATATGATCCACTAGAGAGTAAAAATCAGAAATTGGCAACTAAAAGGAAATATTTGTTGAACGAAATGAGTTTGAACATGTTTTCCAAAACTTAAACTGATCTCATCAAGTGCTGATATTCGAATAAATCTAACGGTTTTAAGAAATGTGCTCCTCTTGAACATCTTGAGCCCATGGTTCACGAAGCTCTTTTGAATTTCCTATTTAAAATCGTTCTTACTTTCTCGTTGGAATTGTCAATGATTTAATTTTGAACACCAATAAAAAATATTCTGAACTGAGCTCTGAGCTAAATTTGATAGTAGATGTTGATAGTTGATGAATAAAAAACATTCTCGTCCCCTCAACATTACAATTTGAGGTTTTTAACTATTTTACCTCGCGATTTTCGAGAATATGGTTGTAAATCATGGGTTTTAGCGGGTCTACATAGCTGTAACTGTTATTGAATGCTTACCGCAAGTGTGCAAGTATGCTTCTACGATCAATACATTGTATAGAAACTGAGAATCATATCTTCAAAATAGCTATATAATGGCTGCTCTATCCCTTTAAGATGCTCACTTTCAGTAAACCAAGAGTAATCGGTCTGCTCACAGTGAACGTAGCATAGCTAATCTTGGTAAATAAATACAGCTCAAGTTGATACGAGCTAGAAGCAGAGAGAACTTCTCTGAAGAACAGGAGAAGACTTGCCAGAAGTTCCGGAAGAAACTTCTCAAGAGTTTAGTTTTAACTTCCCAGAAGTACTAGAGAGCTTTCCCAGAATTTCAGAAAGAGGCTATCTCAAAGTTCAGGAATTCCCAGGAGTTCAGGAAGAAACTATTTTGAAGAACAGAATGAAACTTTTCAGAACCATAGGGGGTACTTCTTAATAGTTTGAGCAAGTTTTTTCCGAAATTCGGGAAAAAACTTTCCCGATGTTCAGAAGCAAACTTGCCTAAAGCTCAGAAGGAAGTAACTTCCAAGGGGATTCTCTAAATTCTGGACAAATTTTGGAGAGAAACTACCCTAAGATTTAGAAAACTTTTCCTCGGAGTTCAGGATGGGACTTATCAGAAATTTAGGAAGAAACTAAGTTCAGGAAAAAAAACTTACCAAAAGAGTTTTAGGAAATGTTTCTCAAAAAGCCTGGAAGGTTAGGTTGGTTGTTGAATGTGAATTTCTAAGAAATTCAGGAGCGATTGCCAAGAAATTCATGAGGAAACTTGTCAAAACACCAGGAGGAAACTTCCCCGAATTATGTCAGGGAACTTTGCAGAAGATCAGGAACAAACTTTCCTGAAACTCAAAAGATAATCACTGATAAACCAAAAAAAAGGGGGGTGGAAAGGGAGTTCTCCCTCCTCGCCCGGGGGGCCCAAAGAGGGGAGAAAAATTTTTTTTCCTGAAAGGGAAAAATAGAAAGAAAATGGAAAGTCCCGCAGTGTACGGTAGGCTAGATAGAAGAGGGGGGAGGGGGAGAGGAAAGGGGGAGGGGGAAGAGGGATGAATTGAGGAAGGGAGGTAAAGTAGTATTCGAACCACAGGCGTTTCGTTTGCTAAATCAAAGAAAAAATAGCCTGTACAAAATTGGAGGTAAGGGGGGGGGGCATTCATAGGGCTATAATAATATTCATTGTGCATGACGCTATTTTAAAATATAGCAACACCATCTTCCCAACCATTTGCATCGTCATATGAGTGAGGGTATAAACTCATGTAGGAATTACAATTCCTTGGCTCTGCATTATAAAATAGGAATCCTTTAAATGAATGTCCTGGAAGACCAACAGACATAATGAGATAATCTTGAGATATTCTATGCCAAACAAACTGTCCTGGAGTTCAGAACTTAAGATCTACTGTTGTATCTACTTCCAATGCTTGAGTTGTGAATAAGGATCTAAAAGGGAAAGCTAAATTCCAATTCATTGATTTTTTTAATTCAGCTCTCTGAACAGTTGATTACTTATAGTCAACAAAAGAAGCGAAGGTAACGAGAGATAGAAAGGAAACCCTATAAAACGACCATCAATGAGAACTTGAACATCCCAAGATAATCTGATAATGACTGGTGACCTTACAGAAGATTCACTGAATGTTGTTTTTTTGAGTGCATATCGTCACCTTTCATAGGTTATAAAGCTACTGTTACGACTGTAGATCCTAACTTCTGAACTCAAGGGCAGTTTTGGTGACCAACATATCTCATTATATCTGTTGACCTTTCAAAAGACTCACTTAATTTGGTCAAATACATATTATAACTTTGTTTAGTTCAGAAAGCTACAGTTACAGCAGTTTTGCACTCCAAGAAAACTGAAAATTTATTTTCGTAAATAAGCTTTCACTCGTTTCGTAAAAATGGGTTTTGTACGTAGAACAAATGTCTTGTAAATTGTACGAAACATTCATATTGCTTGTCATCTGGTGAAATGCTATCATTACAACTTTTTGTACAATACACGAAATAAATTTCGAGAAGACCAGCCGATCGATGCTTCATGAATCGTACTCACATGTTGGTGTTGCTGCTATGGTAATCGAAAAATTACTGATTTATCCCAAAATAAACGCTAAAGCGCTGTTGAGAGTTATAGCTTCATACTCATGAATCAAGTAACTTCTCACGAGTCACCATGGCCTAGTGAGATCATCCATGGATTCAATAACAGCTCTTCTTAAAAATACAGGATCGAACCCCGTATTAGAAACATTTAAAAAAAACGCTGAACACCTTCTCGTGGTTGCGCTTTTATTTTTCAATTACATTTTGAGTCGATATAAATAGTCTGTCAGTCAATCATGTAACCACCAGAGCGACGGTTTCTTTTTTTATTGGTAACAAAATATTCGTAGCTCTTTGTATTGTTTTCGTACAATGAACGAATAAAGTACAAATCTATTTCGTTGCAGAAAACAACGAATAGATTTGTTATAATTAGATTTGAAATTTCTTAGTTCTACCTTCGATTTCGTATTATGAACTAAAATAAATTTTCAGTGTGAGGATGTTGTGTTTATTTGCATGTTATAGCCGTAAGCCGTTATCATGGATCAACCGAGACAATATACTAACTAAAGTTTAACATCTTGAAAATAGCAATTCAAACACTAATTTTGAAATCAGTTATCACTTATTCTGTTGAAATTAATTGTCATTGCCGATTTTGCCATCATTTTCGATATACAAATCGTTTTTGCAATGACTCAGATAGCTCAGTCGGTAAGATGATGATCAAGTCAAGGGGATCTTTCGGATTCATAGTATACAAATTCATGCCTTGGTGTTGGCATAGAAAGCTCTCAACTAGTAAGTAACTGTGAAATTGCTTCTAGGATATAAGTTGAGATCAGGTGAAAGCCCGTTGAAAAGAGCGTCAAAGGAGTGGTACAAGAAGAAATAATCGTTTATATACATTTTCTTACTTATGCCCATTCGGTAAAGTATTCTTCACCAGACCAGGTGATAACAAAAACTGCCCAAGTTCGGCACTGACTAACGTGCGAATGGTAATTGACATGCTTTCCCTAAAAGATCAAGTTTTGCTCGAATGATTACGGCAGATTGGAAAATTAACGTATCTATATTTTGAAGGAATCACGCCCACACCGCCACGCACTCAAAATGAAATTTTTCACGCATTCTCACCACGAGTTCAGTGATCGCGAACGCATTCGTAATGTCCGGCCGTTAGTACCGCACATAAACTTCCGACCTTGCGGGACAAACCACCTGACATGGCAGAGAGTGCCATGCCGGTACCGCATTGCAATACCAATTCGTTTTCAAAGCTCTCATTGATGGGTCATTCAACTCTTTGTGCGGGTCTGCAACTACCTATATAGATTTTCATTCAGCCCCTCGGAATGTAGGGGCATGTAGTCATGTGGCTCTAGTCGCTTAATGGAGCTTGGAAGGTGAACAGATTTCATTATACTGTTTTGTGTCCGTTCTCTTTTTTCTATTCCTCGTCGTACTACAGAGTGCAGTTGTTGCGAAGTTCAAGTTCATTGACCACTTCTTCTACAGCAACGAACGGCCACTGCTACCGTGGTTGCCAAGGAGACAGAACATGCAACTTGCTATGACAATAGTGGGCTCGATCAAACCAGTATCATGGTTTGCAGAAATGTTGGCAAAGCATAACATAAGACAATCGCAACTTAAACTGCCTTTCACTTTACAGCATGGCACTGCCATACATAGATCTTGTTCAAAGTCACTATGCATTTGCAACAAAAATACATGATCGGAAATAAAGCTGGCTAATTTCAACGTACATGTAAACAAATCATTAATCCGACAAGCTGGCATTGTTTAAATGCGGATGTAATTGAAATTCTACCTCAGTAGATGTAGATTTGCAAAGATTTGCCGAGAGCTACATACTTGTGTTTCTCGGATGTGTCCTTCGGATTAAGATAGGCCATGATTGAGGGTGACCTTGGTGGCGATCTGCAACTCTTTCGGCGGACAATCGAAACAGCACTTCTAGTGGCTTGCAAGTAGACATTGGAATAGTTGGTTGCGTTGAAAAGGAAACAAAAATCAAAATGGAATTCCCCATTTTGGTGGGTTTGGTTAACGACAGCGGGAAGCCTGCGAATGTGATTCATTCTGTTCGCATGCTCCATGACCTATACAAGTTGTAGCCTACCAACACGGGGTATGCATGGCGATAGAATAATGCAAGTTAATTTGCAGCATGTTCTTTGATATTTATAAAAACTAGACTTTTACCAACCAACCGAAAATAGTTAATTGTTTCTGGTCTTGCTTTTATCGGTCGACCTGGTCTAGACATTCCTTCACAGACGGTTGATTTACGAGCGTTTAATAGACATTAAGATTGATGCGATAACTGCCGTGCTTTGGATTAGTAGTCGGAAATTTCGATCGTTTTTATGACTATTTTCATGTGAAGATCAAACACATTGTATCATGAATGCTCTCTCGAGTTTCATTCACCTGTGCAGTAATGAATGATCGATCATCCTGAGATCATCACTTGCATCCGAGATACAATTCGACTACTTTATTATGTTCGCTAAACTAAACTCATCTCAAGGATCCAATTAAGATCGCTTTAACTATGACAGCGAGCACACTGATCGCGTCCTCAGTTCCCAGATGTTTCTTTTCGGCACGATGCTGCGCCAGTTAGTCCACTAAAGTCAGTTTATTAGCGCGCACGTATCGTTAATTTCCATTTAAGGATCGCTTTAATGCGAGGGAAAAATGAATCCTATATAGATCAAACATGTAAGGTCACTCATTAGTATGAATTTATAGGTTGCACTTCGGCGTTTTTCCCGCGTTAACACGTTCAATCTGACATTGTATGTTAAGTCCATATGACACAACAGCACGTTTGTCATACTCAATAAATGTCACAATAGAGCTTCACACCTGTCACTAGGAAAAAATATCAATATGACAAAGTGATTTGTGGGAATAACAAGATCAATTATGATCGGAAAAATCCTCATTTAGAGTTTATTAATGCCCTGTTAATCAGATGGTGAATGTAGACTCTAGCGAATTCAAACATCAAGACCAAACAGTATGTCTATGTTCGCTTCTAAAGTCAAGATTTCTTACAAACATGTGAATCATACACTGAAAATAAAATTGAGTTCGTACTACGAAATCTTTCGTTTAAATCACCAATGTGTTCGTTGTTTTCTACAACGAAATTGATTTGATTTACCATTTAAGAATCTGGCTTTGTATGCAATACCACATGCGCTGTCAAAACAATAAAGCATTTGTTTAATCAAAAAAAAAAACATTCGTGATTGTACAAACACAGTACAAAGAACTGCGACAACTTACCGTTGCATGCATGTTTGACAGTTCTGCTTAATCGAATCAAATTGGTTTGGGAATTGCTCCTGTTCAATTGGGAAGAGCTGCTACGGAATCCGTGGCAGAAGGAATGAAGATGAAACCAAAAGGTTCGATGAGTAGCTAATGGGGCGATTTTCATTTTATTTCGAGGTAAACAAAAGATTTTTGCAGCCACAGCAGCAACACCAACATGTTCGTGTACGACAGAATAGAAGCAGCGATTGGTTGGTCCGCACGAAATTGATTTCGCTGATGACAAGCAGTACGAATGTTGCTTACAATGTATGAGTCATGAGTTCTATGTACGAAAACTATGTACAGAACGAGCGTAAGAAATTTACGAAAAAAAATTAAGTGTTGAAAACTTTGATTTACTGTACTGAAGTTAAGAATGGTACGATCAAAAATTGGTCGAATGCATTCTACTGCGCAATAAAAACAGCTTAAATCGCCTGACAAAGTATTTATTCGATGATTTTTCTTCTCAGGCTTATTTTGAACCTTTCCTGTTCCGGTAGCTGTGTAAATTTGGGAATCAGCCTTGTCGAACGTTTGATTGTCTATTATGATTCTTTCACTCTTAAAAATAATGAAAATAGCATGAGTTGTAACTGATACAATATTTAAATTTCATGGCATGTGAATCAATGAATGGCCGAATTTTATGTGCAAATAATTGAAAATTCGACTTTAAAGTGCACAGAAAAAAAACGAAATTGTTTGCAATTTTTCATACGATAAACCGGATTTCGGCGATATCTTGCCTTAATTTACATGAAATATCCCATGAATTTATGCCAAATCTAGGATTCCATATTTGCGTGCATTAGACAACGAAGAAAATTACGTGATTCTTTCAAATTGTCAAGAAATCAAGAAAATAGGTCTTGTGGATTCAATTCTATGGGTTACATAGCTTAAAATTACACGATCGGAACTTTAAAAAATTGCACGCTCATGTGCAAGCCTACTGTTGCCAGTATAAAAGTTTTCAACAGCACACAGTCATGCATTGGACTCTTGTACTCCAATGATAATTTCAGTCACAATAGGGACTAAAGTATTATTTTATCATACCTTTAAAACATTATACACACTATCAAAATGTCATGTAAATTTCTGTCCCCTGAGACCGACACATGCAAGCGTCCTTTTGCACATAAGAATGAGTTCTGTTTTTGATTCATGTAAGTTTGAAAGGGGACGTGAATTTAAATCTTACTAGGCGCTTCGTTTGGGTGCATACGAAAATACCCTAAAACAATCGTATTTTGCTCATCACTTCTTTTCACCAATATTGTATTTTGCTTATCACCTCTATTGTGCGAAATACCCCCTCCTCCCCCGTCGTAGACTTTTCTCCATACATTTTGTATCGAACGTAGAGTTTGGTCAAGAACGTAGAGACCCCCCTCGGCTCAGAAAAGTCCACGTGGTTTATGAATAGCCCCTGTGCGCGATGCGAGGTTTTCCCAGCAACTCATGCAATTTGTATCCGCTAAAGATCGTATGCAGCACCTTTCGTTCCAAGATTTCAAGGACGAGCATAGTCCAAGTTTCGTGGCCATAGAGGACTACCGGTCGAATTAATCTCATTTAGAAGGTCAACATTGTAGTACGGCGAACTCTGTTCGATTGAAGCGTCCTACGGAGTCCAATGTAAGTACGGTTTCCAGCTATAATGCACCTTTGGATCTCAATGCTGGTGTCGTTGGTGGTGGCCACCAATTTACTCATCACCTAGATTTCATCACCGACGATCTGAACACGGAATGGGAGACTGAAATTGTGTACTCGTAAATCTCTTCCTTTCGTGTATTTTGTTTTCGACACCTTAATGACAACTCCAATCCTACCAACTTCGGTCATAAGAGTTATGTACGTTGTCGTTATCGTTTCATGATAATGTCGTCCAAAATGTTGGACGAACTTCCTTAAAATTTTAGTCGTGTCTATCCCCGCTCCCCCTTTAACACCTTCCAAAGACATTTTGAACAGCAAACAGAAAAGTGCATCATCTTGCCGTTGCTTTCTTTGAAATTCAAAAGGATTCGAGAGTGTCTCAGAAACTTTAACAACGCGATTCACACGATTCCTTGACGAGCCGCATGATTTTATCTGAAAATCAATATTAGTGCATAATCTTAATCGAATTAAATTAGATTACATTAAAAACTTAATTTAAATTAATCTAATATAATATCGGATTCCTCACGTGGCGGAATATAGATAATTGAATATCCTCAAAATGGCTTCGCGATAAAATCAGTAGTATTATTGAAGTTTCCTGCTCACTAATTCGTGCATGGGCTATTATGAAGGATTAGTGCACTTTTCTATCGTACATCATCAGCAAAGTCACCACAGTCTCGTTTGATAACTTCAAGGATATTGCTTCGAGTTGAACATTTTTTGGATTATTTTAACATACATTTTGGAATCGATCTCTTTTATAATTTACTGCATTGGTAAACTTAGTTTTTCATGACGCCACTAACAGTCATGTTCTTAGCAGAGCTGGTAGATCTCACGGCTATTATGCGACAATGAAAAAACTGGTCATCTCACTATTACCAGAAGGAACGAGCTATCATGAGCCTTTTGTCATTCTTCAACCATCATGCAGTCGTAAGATTTTTTTCTCATAGGATTTTGACACCAAAATTTCTAACTTATCTATATGAAATTAGCCAAACAATTATATATAATCAATAGAGTGAAAAATGTTTTTGAAGGTTCGCGTCCAAAGTAACAATAATATCAATAGTTGTACTTGTTATTGCGATGATTAAAACACAGTAGCATTCAATCATGGCGAATAAAATCGATGACATTTTGAAGAAATTTCAATCTTCGTTTCCTCACCCGTTGAGATAATCAGTTGTATTTCGGTAGACATCTTATGAGATTTTGCATTAGAAATGACATTTGCCAGCCCTGGTTCTAAGCATAAAAAGGAAATGTTTCGACGTGAATAAAGTCTTTGCCAGGATTTCAGATCATTCTCAATCCTCTTCAACGTGATATTGGAATAAACTCGCGCCTTTATCGGCTAAGCTTAAATAAGTCTCAGTATGCCATTTCGATTTGAAGTGAATAAACGGGGGCCTGTTTACTCCAATGACAGTCCAATGAACACGTTAAGTGATCGTCACACTTGTGAGCCGCCGAAATCATTTATAGAGAACGGTTTTAACACAACCAAGGGAACGTCCATTTGCTATGTCACGCATTTATGAGGGGAGGGCTTTGAAAATTGTGGTCGACATGTTGTGACGTTTAAACATGTTTTGACGTTCATACATACCCGGGTAGGGAAGGAAGGTAAAATGGATTTCTTTAACGTACCTAATGGACGTTTCCTAATCCAACTAATTAAATCAGCAATTAATATTCCCCCTGAATAATGACATACATCTGAGAACGCACACGTCAACGGTTAATAATTGGTTCGCGTCAGGCTTCGTGGAGCCTTTCACGAACAGAAGGAAATGAGGGATACTAAACTCCATGATCTATCTACCGCATCGTTATTTCGTGATGAATAATAATTGATCACAAACCATGATCACTGACCGAAACACCACCAACATGGTTTTCAAAGTGTTAGAATTGATGTCGTGCATGTTTTTGAGCACGATTAACATTGATTCAGTTTACTTGTGATTCTATTTCATGCGTTAATTCAAACTGATTGAAGTTGAAACAAGTTTCGTTTGCTTTAACGTGAAGCTTAAGTCCCTTAGTTAGAGTATAGATTGACTACAATCTATATCAACTCCAGGCAATATTAAATCTTTAATGCGAAAACAACCAACTATTTCGGTTAAACTCTTCGGCTGTGGAAATGAAATGATATTTCCTACAAATTTCTTCTTGCGTCCTTGATTTCGTGTTTTTACCAGGCTGTCAATTGACGTTCTAAATGTATAATGCACCATTTTAGATCTCTGCCGGTGTCATTCTTGGCGGTTGCCACCTTAGCAGCACACTTGTTGCAATTCGGTTAATGTAACTGATTTGAGCCACAATCAAGTTGCTGCAACTAATTTTAACGGATGTGTGTTGCTTGGGCAATAAGGTTAGATTCGCAATTTATACCACCAAGATTCTATCTTCGTCGAACAGAAATCGATATGCAAGACTAATCGTCTTCTCTTGAAGCTCTTCGCTATGCATTGATAAGACCTAGTCCAAGTCTGCTAGCTGAAGGTGAAGGTTGCTAGAATCCAACAATAACCACCATCATAGCCGATTCGCATCGCCACTTCGTGGTTTTGAAGACACCAATCTACAAAAAATCCACATCCCAAAGTTTAATCACATTTTTGCTGCAAAAAAAAAACAATTGCAACATCCTATTAAAGGGAACGATAGCCGAATAATTTAGTGTATGCCAACAAGTGGTACACTCACTTGAGATGTTTGGCGCTTCGTAGATACACTTTCAAGCAGTTATGGAATTTTTTTCGATTGTTTTAGATCGAGGAATAAAGAGCAAAGCAATACAAAAACGAGCTGGCTTTGTTCTAATGGCTATGTGTGATGCGAAATACAATTTCATCGGTGTTGATATAGAAGCCTATGGTGCGAATGCTGACGGCAGTGTTTTTGCCAACAGCGCTTATGGCCGTCGTCTACTATACGGGGATCTAGGACTGCCACAATGAGCTGCTTTGCCAATAAAAAATGGTGCAATTGCTTCCTATTTTATAGTAAGCGAGGCAGCGTTTCGCACTGAAACCAAATTGAATGCGACCTTATCGGAGGAAGAAACATTGAAGCTTTCTCGGAAGAAACCTTGAATTTCAATTACAGGCTATCCAGAGTAACCCAGGACCATAGAAAATACCTTTGGTATTTTAGTGGTTCGTTGGAGGATCCTATTAATACCACTGCATTTACATCCAACCGCTGCAGAAAACATCGTTAAGGCCACAGTCGTGTTGCATAATTTCGTTAAAACTCACGAGGAGCACCAGTACGCACCACCCAACTTCGTCGAATCAAAAGGAGAAGGAAAAAGATGAATAGCTCCTACAAAGGTAAGTTTTTTGGAATTTAGATGTTAAAAGGAATTTTTTTTTTGGTTTATTTTGAATCAAAATGGAGGTATCATAATTCCTGGTGAATGACGATCAAAGATTGACCCACGGAATCAATGGTGATTCCATCCAGCGAGAAAATATTGCATCAAGGAATGCGCGAGATGCCTTAGCGAAGTATTTGTTTGCAAATCGATTCCGTTAGCTTAAGAACCACTGAATAATTATTGATTGAATCCGAAATTGAAACATTAAAATATTCGATATTAGTATTAAAACAAGATGAAACAGAAATTTACTTTATAACGAACTAATATTAAAAAGGATCAATCATATCAACATGGAATATCTACTAGCTAACTCAGGGAAGCAACATCAAGAACCTTCTGCAGTGAACCTCAAGAAAGTTCTATAAAGAACTTCACAGAACAGTTCTACAGAACCTCCGGAAAGTTCTTCTTGTTAGAACTCCAGCAAAGCTCTTCCTAGAACTTTAACTAAGCTCTTCCTAGAACTGCAGCAAAGTTCTTCGTAGAACTTTAGAGTTCTTCCTAGAACTTTCAGCGAAGTTCTTCCTAGAACTTTCCTATATCCTAGTTTCCTCCTAGATGTTTTCTTCCTAGAACTTCAGCGAAGTTTTTCCTAGAACTTCAGCAAACTTCTTCCTTAGAACTTTGAGCAAAGTTCTCCAGAACGTCAAACGAAGCTCTTCCTAGAACGTCAGCGAAGCTCTTTCTAGAACGTCAGCGAAGTTCCTCCTAGAACTTTATGAAAGTTCTTCCTAGAACTTCAGCGAAGTTCTTTCTAGAACATTAACTAAGCTCTTCCTAGAACTGCAGCGAAGTTCTTCCTAGAACTTTAGCGAAGTTCTTCCTAGAAGTTTAGCGAAGTTCTTCCTAGAACTCCAGCAAACTTCTTCCTAGAACTTTAGAAAAGTTCTCCAGTACTTCAGCGAAGTTCTTCCTACAACGTCAGTGAAGTTCCTCCGAAAACTCAATGAAAGTTCTCCCTAGAACTTCAGCGAAGTTCTTCCCAGAACTTTAACTAATCTATTCCTAGACCTGCAGCGAAATTCTTCGTAGAAATTTAGCGAGGTTCTTTCTAGAACCTCTGCGAAATTCTTCCTAGAAATTCGGCGAAGTTCTTCCAAAAACTTCAGTAAAATTCTCCCAAGAATTCCAGCGAAGTTCTTCCTAGAACTCCAGCAAACTTCTTCCTAGAACTTTAGCAAAGTTCTCCAGTACTTCAGCGAAGTTCTTCCTAGAACGTCAGTGAAGTTCCTCCGAAAACTCAATGAAAGTTCTCCCTAGAACTTCAGCGAAGTTCTTCCCAGAACTTTAACTAATCTATTCCTAGACCTGCAGCGAAATTCTTCGTAGAAATTTAGCGAGGTTCTTTCTAGAACCTATGCGGAATTCTTCCTAGAAGTTCGGCGAACATCTTCCTAAAACTTCAATAAAATTCTCCCAAGAATTCCAGCGAAGTTTTCCCTAGAACTTAAGCAAAGTTCTTCCTAGAACTTAAGCGATGTTCCTCCTAGAAGTTCTTCCTTAAACTTCAGCGTAGTTCTTCCTAGAACTCCAGTGAATGACTTCCTAGAACTCCAGCTAAGTTCCTCCTAGAACTCCAGCGAAGTCTTTCCTAGAACTCCAGCGAAGTCCTTTCTAGAACTCCAGCGAAGTTCATCCTAGAACCTCAACAAAGTTCCTCCTAGAACTTTAGCTTTCCTAGAACTTCAGTGAAGTTCTCCTAAGAACTTCGACGAAGTGCTTCCAAGAACTTCGGTGAAGTGCTTTCAACAGCTTTGGCGAAGTGTTCCAACAACTTTGGTGTAGTGCTTCCAAGAACTTCAGCAAAGTTCTTAAGAGAACATCAGCGAACTTCTTCCTTGAACATAAGCGAAGTTTTTCCTAGAACTTCTGAAGAACTTCGCCAAAGTTTTCAGAAGAACTTCTCTGAAGTTCTCTGAAGAACGTCGCTGATGCTCTCTGAAGGATTTCGCTAAAATACGCTGAAGTTCTTCCTAGAAAGAAGAACTTCAGTGAAGTTCTCTGAAAAACTTCGCTGAAGTTTTCTGAAGAACTTCCCTGAAGTTTTCTGAACAACTTCCTTTAAGTTCTCTGTAAAACTTCCCTGACGTTCTCTGAAGAACGTCGCTGAAGTTCTCGGAAGAAATTTCCTGCCTTTTTTTGAAGAACTTCCTTGAAGTTCTCTAAAGAACTGCCTAAAATTCTATGAAGAACTACCCTGATATTCTCTGAAGACCATTTCCCTGAAAAGCATAAATTAAAAATATTCCAAGAAAATCCTTAAATGGCCAAAAATTAGTTTAGGATTCCAAAGAGATCCTGAATTGATTCAGTATGAATCAGACTAAAATCAGAAAAGATTTCTGTGCTGCTGAAGTGTGCTGAAAGGATTCCAAAACTAGTTTAAAAAGATTCCAAAGGAATTTTCATACATTTCATACATTTTACAGTATTCGGTATTGTTTTACCGAACTTTCAACAGCTGAACGTTCGGTAATCCGATTTACCAGATTTCGGTGAAATTTTACAGTATTCCGTTAAAAAAATTACCGGAACTTGCCAAACTTGACCGAAATCCGTTAAATCGGACTACCGAACGTACAGTTGTTGAAAGTTCGGTAAAAAATTACCGAATACTATAAAATTTTCTAAGTGTGTAGGATTGCAAAGTGACTCTGATAGTTTTTCAAAGAGATCCTAAAAGGATTCTTGATGGTATATCTGAAAACGATAAAATGACGTCTAACTAATCCTAAAAGGATTTCTTAACAGGCTTCAATACAACGAGTTTTGTAACGAAACCGTAAGGATCCTGATAGGACTCCGAAAGAATGCTGAAAGGATTGCAATGTAACTCTGAAAGTATTTCAAAAACTTCTTTGAACGGAATCTGAAAAGATCATAACGCCAAGAGAGTCTTGAAAGGATTTCAATGGAATCCATGAAAGTTTCTGGAAGAGTCCTGAAACTATTCGAATAAAACCACAAACGACCCAGAATGGATTTTGAAGGGATGATGAATGCATTTCTAAGGGATTCTGAAAGATTCCGAAATAATCCTGCAAGAATTCACAAATGACTCTGAAAAAAAATGCAGTACTTTCTGAAAGGAATTTCGTAAGAACCATGAGAAGCTTTCGAAACAAAATCAAGAACGCATTTGAAAGGATATGGATTCTGATAGAAGGATTAACAAATCATCCTAAAGGGACCCCAAGTTAGTCCTAGAATGACTACGTTTAAATCCTGGAAGAAAAAATCTCCACAGAACACAAAAAAAAATTCTTCAGATTTCAAGAAATCAATAAATCATTTGGGAGGTTTCTGAAGGGATTATAAAAGAATCCTAAATGAACCCTACAAACTCCCGGAAAGACTCCAAAATAATAATGAAAAGATTTCGAAAAAGATTCCGAAAAGATCCTCGAAGAATTCTGAAGAAAAACAAACCCTCAAAGCATTCCGTACGGATCTTGAAAGTACTCCAAAAGGATCTTGAAAGAACTGCGAAAAGTTCTATTAGAAGATTTCAAATGAATTCTGAAACACTCATGGAAACGCGACGCAAGATTGGACTTGTGGTTCTTACAAACGAACAAACGAACATTATCAAAATAATGAGTGAATTCTAAAAGGCTTACAATAATATGTTGATGACATTCTGAAATGATTCCTAAGGAGTGTTAAAACGTTGCTCAAGGGATTTCCAATTGATGATGACAGGCTTTCTAAAGGATTCTAAAATGATCCCGACAGCATTCTTGGAAGATTCTTAACAACCCTTGAAGGGTTCCAAAAAAAAAATTAAAGCGTTTCGAAAGGCTGTTTAAACTATTCCAAAAGAATAATGAAAGCATTAGGAAAGGTTTACTAAGAAAATTGCAGAAGAATACTTAAAGTCTTCCCAAAAAATCCTAGGAGTGTTAGAAATTATACTACTAGAATTTCTAAAATTAATCTGAATTTTGTTTGAAAGAGTCCTGAAAGTACATCAAAGCTATCTCGAAAGGATTCAGCAAGATGTCTAAGAACAAGTGAAAGGAAACGAAGAGAAAAGTGCTGAAAATAATCATGAATGGATTCTAGAGAATCCTGAAAATACTTTAAATAATATTGAATAACTGACAAGGGAATACTGAAAGCAGTCTTTCCTGAAATCATTTATAAATTATCCTGGAAAGAAACTCGTTCATTTTTAATCATATCAGATAAAAAAAGCATAGTTCAGCTTTTGTTTGTATATTGAGTTCAGCTTTATTTATTCAAATTCGTTAAAATTGTTGTAGGCATTGGGCTTACTATTGAGTCTCTTGATCTGGATAGTGTATAGATCTAGAAGAGAACTTACTCGTGAAATGCATCCGACCTCTAAATCGAGCAACTTGAAGCGGTAGCATTGCCATACTTTCTGTGAGAAAGGCTCCAAATGAGTTATGCTGAAACTGTAACAACGTTTTGGACCTCGTTCAGGATTGCAAGAATTTTGTTGTCGTTGGGATGGATCTTTCTTTTTCTGGTTCCAGCAGGCTCAACTTGAGAGTCATCGATTTCAATCTCGTCAAATCGGTGTTTCGAAACTCTGCCTTTCGATCTTTCTGCCACCATTCATTCCTATATTACGTGCTTAGCAAGCCTGACATCATGCCCGGACAAGTCCTAAAAATGTCCCACCTGAAATATTTCCTCGTCCAGATCAGGAATCGAACCCACCAAACCCAGCTTAATATAACATCACTGACTAGTAACATGCCCCGTATTTAATCATTAAATTCTAGCTCACTATAATTAGCGTTAGAAAAATAACACACCTAGTATTGGCATCCAATCTATATCTGCCTATGAATATGAATAGACGTGGATAAGTTTTTTTTATTGCTTCAGAACTTATTAGCAATATCAATCCGGAACCAGTTTCACTACAATTTTCCGCATTCAAATGAATCTGGAGCAAACATCACCTGGCGGGCCAGCTACATTTGATGACAAGTGCGCACCTGTTCCTATGCCAGAGAGCCCATACGCAGTTGTTTGCCGACAGTAATCGAACTATAATTTGCATTAAACGTTCGAACTATCGTTCACGTTATGACAGGTGCTGTTTGGCTTACTCGGATCCAAGGACTGGGATGATTTCCGTCAAGCACCTGGGATAAAAACAAACTGAATAATTGACGCACATCCCATTGGTAGTCAATCGATTCATGGGTAATTCAAAGTCGATATGTAGCTGACCTGAGGCGTCAGAATTACTCTACCCACGCTGCTCCAATCGACGGTGACGAGAAACGTTCATAAATTTACACTCTAATTGACGGGGCACGATCCAGTGCTTTGATTCGTTTGTGAATAATTGATAAAGTTGTCCATTGAAAAGCCCGGTGCAAAGTGATTTTGGTTTCGCAATAAATAACTTATACGGACTTGCTTCGTAGGAAGGCTTTGACTTACGAGAGCAATCACACGTCAAACTTTTCCTATGGTTGATCAATTTGTCTACTTCCAAAACACCTGCCCGCTAATTGCACTTGTAAATTATCCATGAGCTTGCTTCCATTGTATCACCCTCCTCGGGAAAATAACCATTACCGGGATGATAAATCCTAATATATTCATAATCTTAATACAACAAGATGGTACCTATTTCCAATTAAAAATGGTTTATTCAACTACGAAGGTGCAGCTGGCTAAACGGGTCATATTTTAATCGGTTGACGATTAGAACGACTCGTTTATGCAAAGCCTGTCCAATGTAAGATACGAGGTCCGTTTAATACGCTTGTGCCAGCTCCCGGGCGGTGATTTGTAGTGATCGCTGATGATTGATGTGCCACTGCACCTGTAGCAGTGACTTCCATACGGTCAAGACCGGTAGCAGGTTTTATTGGCAGAATGTCTTTAATTGTTTGCGACTGCAAACAACAACACTATCAGAATGCCGCAAGTTTCGCATTCGCTTTCCTGAGTTGTCGGTCTACGAACCACTAGGGGATGCCAATCAAATAATTGAACCGAAACTGTATAAAGATCGAATTTAGATGATGGAAAGAATTGAAAATCACATTACGGCATTTCATTCTCAGGGTTAAGTGTGATTGTCCATTTAATTAAATATATCTCAAATTGCTGTATACAAATATGAATTTATGTAATATGTCTTCTTCTACTTGGTTTTGTATGCCCTACGCGGCTCTTCTTGTCGTTCAAATTAGTGTTCTTTGAAGCACATCCACAGTTCTTTATTGAAGGCTTTATTTGCCATTACAAAGCACTCATTCGAATAGTGTGTTGCAAGCAGTCTTGATAAAAGTCATGCTCGTTAGGTTCAAAAGCGTGAATTTTCAGGCAACATAACATTGACTACCTATGAGTTTCATGCGAAAATCAAATGATAACTCTTGACAACAAACGTAACCAGAAGAATGAACGTTTGATTTTCAAAATGCTTTAATATTCATTAAAGTAAACAGGTTCATTTTCAATATGAATTTCGAAATGTCAGAAATGAAATTCAATTAATTGTGGTTAATATGGAATATCAATTACCCGTCGGGATTGGAAAATATATAAGGGCAGCCCAGTCCAGGGTATTCTTGCTCAACATTGCTAGAATCTATTCTTATGGAACGATGATGACGGCCCTGGTTGTTCCATGTTCGTATAAGGATTCAAAATCACTTAATAATAATATAAAAAATCATCACAAGAGATGATATTCTGATTTCGTCTTGTGAAATTTATGCTTACCAATTGATAATCAAAACAACAGTGACAGCAGATTTTTGACCCGCACTTAGAGCCTACTTCATTCAATGCAGCAAACAAAATTCAGTTGGCATAGAAGTGACAGCGGTAACCATGAAAACCGCGAAAGTAAACACTTCTCATGGATATTCTATGAAAATCCAAGGCACTGGTGGCAAGCACAATGATACGCTTACGCTTTGTCATTTAATTTAATGAAAATCAACAAATCGACAATGACATTATGGCGATCAATTTGAGCAATTGAGGAATTTTCGTCACTTGACCGTGATGTAATTTAGCGAACTTTATGATTTCCCCTACTTTGTAGCTGCTATTATCATTTTAACAGTTAAGCTAATGGGTTTTCTTCGTGACTTTCAAATGTACTAAATTTGAATAAATTTGATCGAGATCCATTTTTATTGTACACTAGATTTGCAAAAAATAGTTTTTAATTATGTATTCAAACGAGAAAGTAAATAGTGATTTTGCAAGAAAATCAATGGCTCTATTTGGGGGACAAATTATTTTCTACGATCCCAACGATAGCCTCCCTTGCAAAGGAAAATAACAAGCTGATATCATATAAGTAACAAGTTCTGTTATCCCAGTTATCGTTTTGATTTCCGCTGCTATCGCATAACAAATTTAGTTATCACCATTGGCAAATTTTGTTATCATATGTTATCATTTTGAATACACTATTTTTTTATGAACGTTATAAGTTATAAGAACGTTTGTTTTAATTGTAAAACTTTATTTATTGAATTGTAAAAAATATTTCCAGCATATTTTAACAATAAATTTGGCTTTTAATCAAAATATTTTTTTCAGTTATTAGCATGAGAATTTGATTTCAAATTGATAACATAATTTGAAACTATTTCAATGAATTTGCTTACAATACAGGATTTGTTATCAAGTTGTTCGCAGTGATAACAAAATAAGTTATTATTATGATATTCAACGAGTATTTTTTTGTTATTCATTCTGTTATTTTGGCTGTTTATTCAGCCTCAATGATAACAAAAAACTTGTTATCAATTTGGTATAATCCTTTGCTCGGGCTATTATATACATAAGATAGTTTTCTCTGTGGTTGAATTATCGAATTGCTGAATTGGTAATGGAAATCTATGTGTATGTCACTGTATTACCGAGCAAAGGATTATACCTTATTGATGACAAATTCTAATACCAGGTTATCATTATTTCGATCACTGAATATGTTATCATTGAGGCTGAATAGACAGCCAAAATATCAAAAGGGATAACACAAAAATACCCGTTGGACATCATAATAATTGCTTGTTTTATTATCACTGAGATCATCTTGATAACAAATCCTGTGACGTAAATCAGTTTCATGAGCGGCATATTATCACTGATGTTCTGACAACTTTGAGCAGTATTCCGAAGATTCCTCTTAATAATTTCCCAGTATCTCCCGATGGGTCGACACTGTGATACATTTTGGGGGATTCATATTTTTGGGCACACACTGTATATCATTACTGTTAATAAACGCCAGCGTGTCCTTAGCGGAGGGACTTGTCGCAAGATCTGGCCTGAACGATGTGCCTTTGGTGTGTCTTTGAATAAACGGAAGTAAACGTTTTTCAATGCATTCATTGATGTACAAATCCTTATTGATTGTTTCTGCTCGTTCCGAAAGAAGAACTCTTACTTCCGCTTTGACAGATTGCTTGCCAAAAAAGATGCTTCCCTCCAAGCTTTTCAAGGCTAATGGTGAATTTGAATCGCGATGACGGTTGTATGGTGCTGCCAGCTGGAAAGGTTGAGAGTTTGCCTGAAGGTTTGCAAGAGAAGAAACGAGATAAATGTACATACTGTAGAAGTGGGCAATTTGCTCATGAACTTAGCTAAAGAACTAGCTCATCAAGGTGAACAACCTAAAGTTTTTTTTTAATTGAGCGGTATCTCACCCGCTCACCCCAAACAAACACCTATTTAGCTCAAAAACTGCACGCGGCCGCATATTGAACTCAATATGAGAGGCTACTTTACTCAGTCCCATGCAGGGACCTGGCAACCCTATCCTATTTACTAGCGTTTGACAATATGCAACATATCACGGGCCTTATTTGAATGAGGCCCGCATGACGTTTGTTACTAAGGGTAGGAACGCCAGCATTGTTTACAAACAATGAATCTTTTGACATTTAGTTGTTAGAGATGTTAGCTACAAGAAAATCTCTGCCCGCCAGGTCCCTGGTCCCATGGGAACTGCGACTCAGTTTCGTAAAAAGTGAAGCCACACATAGACTGGGTAACTCCACTTTTTACAAAACTGAGTCGTAGTTCCCCAGCGTCTGAGTAAAGTGGACACTCACATTGGGTTCAATTTGCGGCCGTGTGAGCTGTGTTGTGTACCATCGTGATATTACTACAGAACCACATACAAAGTATACGTCCGATAGAAACGAGAGAAGAATTGCACTACTACTTGAAACAGAACGAAATAGCGATACAGAATAAAATCGAAGAGAAGGAATGCAGGATATGGAGGAAAGCGATATTAATTACAGAAAATGTACATTACGAACGAGTTGAGCTAGGATGTTTCCTACCGGTTGAGGAGGCAGCAGTCAAAATAATGAAGAATTTCGACCCGATTACTTTTGTTTCAGTATACGCTCCCACGGAAAAGGATCTGTTGCGAAAAAGAAATTCAGGCTCGATTTGATGCAATCGAGGATCTGCACGCAGAAATCATAGCCAGAGGGGACTGGAGCGGGCACCATGAAACGTGGGACCTCACGGGGAAAACATGCCCCAAAGTAGCGCTGATAAATGGGCTAATAGAGGCTTCTAAATTATCTCTCCCCAGCAATGGAACGCACACATGCAGGACAGCCAGAAGTTAAGCGGTAGATCTAACGCTAGCTAACGAAATCTAACGAAATAAAACAGTCGTATTAAGAGAGAAAAAAACAGCGTTGAGGAGCGATGAGCATGAGCATGAGCATGATTGACCGACCACGGATGCTACTCCGTTATTGCCAGATCAGCTGTATTTACACAAAGAACCAATAGATGATGTTTGGGACTAACATACATCCTCAATGTGTAAAAACTGGTGACCCATTATGAAGCAATACCGGCGCCGGCCGTGCCGAATGCTGGTCAAGTAGGGAATGGGAAGGAACGTGTTGACATGATACTCGCTTTGAAGGAAGCCGAGAAATCCTCTGCACTTCCACGAGAACTCACTGGGATGGTGGATAGTTGGGAAAAGGTCAGCAGCAGGGTTCGTTTTGGTTAACGATACGCTGAAAGTATGTAACTAGCACTATTCGCCAAAAGCATGGGACCGCTCGTTCAAGCAACAGGACATCGAACGCCAGTTCCACCGCACCCCGAATAGTCCGGCATGACCTAATCACCTAAAACTCGTCAATATAGGTTATCGCTTTTTCTGCCTGTTTAGGTAATAGTTAGACATGAGCAGTGGCATGCCCTCTTTTCTGTGGATTTCCTGCAAATAGAGATAAGACAAGTGGGGCCGCCCCTCCGATTGGTGGCCCATCATAGCATTAGTAGCTGATTCTGATTCTATTGATTCCTACGCTCATTAATTTGGTACCAACCGGGGGAGACTTGGTCCTATACCCAATGCTTTTCTTATCTCCAATCCATTCAACTACTCGCAATATTTTGTGATATAGTGGGCGGAATATTACAATTTGAGATAATTCTAAGCAGTCGGTTCACCAAACTTTGGCAGATCGAAAGGTAATCCGTGGGTGACTGACCACCAGGTATTTCATAGCAAGATGCTAGGAAGCGGACCGGAAGTGTAAATGAGCAAACTCCCCCAACAGTGTTGAGGAACTATAACCGTGAAAAAATTGTACAGAATCAGCTGAAACTACAAAAAAAAAAAAACAAGAGCCACGCTAAAAAGACAGACAAGGAAAGAGAAGAGAAGATACTGCCAGGAGATATAAAAGAAAGTGGACGAAGATACAGCAAGCCAACAGCTATGGAACATTATTAAGGGGCTGGACACAGCGCTGACTAAACCTGTTGGTTTCCAACCAGAACCCAACCTAGAGGATGGACAAAGATTCATTCAAGATTCACTACTACAAAGGGAAAGAAAAAAAATGTGCCGAGAGCGAAAACCAAATCGGATGTAGGTGGTTATGAAATAGCAATATCAGAAGAGGCAATCGTGAAGCATCTCAGGAGGAAGGAAACACACTCAGCCTCTGGGCCTGATGGAATGTCCTACGTCATCCTGGAACAACTGAAGCCGAAAGTCATAGGAAAAGTCTGCGAAATGCTCAACGAGGTATTTGTCACAGAGGAAATTTCGGGAAAGTGGAGGAACACGGAAGTCCGAGCTATTCCAAAACCAAATAAAGATCCTAATCTGCCATCATCACAAAGACCAATCTGCCTGCAAAATACCTGCATTAAGTTGCTAAATTGAACTATACTCTATAAGACCATCCACACCAGTGCGGCAATATCAGTAAATTTTTACCCGGTTTGACAACTCGACATCGCACCGGTGGTTGGTAACCGGGTTGGAAAATGACAATTTGTTCTCTCGGAGAGCAGCGGTTTCGGTAATTTTACAACCCGATCCAACCGAGCCGTGCGTTGCTATTTGATGAAAAATAGCCAAAACAAGATGAAACGTCAAAACAACATCTTCATCTGGAAGTGTTTACGATTTCTGTTGAAAGTGTTTTTCCTAATTTCACGTTTATTGTGAGAAGTTGTGAAAAAATGAGTGCATCAAAACCCCGTGGAAGAATTTGGACGCATCAAGAGGCTAAAGCGCTTTTCAGGGCTTGGCTGGATGTGTCCCAAGATCCAATAATTGGGACAAACCAGAAAGCCCAATACCTGAACGGAAGAATCTACAAGAAGTTCGTAAAAATTTGCGCAAAGAACGGTTTAGCGAATTTATCGTCACTTGAGCTCAAGTATTCCACCACCTTGGAATTATCCATTTCACAAATATTTGTTTTCAAGCTAAAAATATTGAAGAATTATAAACGAAACAAAAATATAACAAAGAGGGTTGGTTCCGTGAACGTTAAATAGCTTTACATTGCACAATATGTTTAGCGAAACGAAACAAAATAGACCGGTGCAAGAATAAAGTTAAGTCCTATTTTGTTACCTTTTTTATCAACTACGGGTGCGAAAGTGGGTGGCTAAATCAAAATAGGAACGCGTAAATTTGACAGAAAACCTATGGGAAAACTGTCAAATTCACGCAAACGCAAACATTCATACAATTTTCAATCCTGCATTTAAAAAACTTGAACACCCCTCGTTTTGTAGGTGTATGCGTACGAAATGTTGACTCTGTTTCATTTAGGCCATTTTCTATTCAGTTGGCAGAACGGCGTCAAAGCAAGAAGAGCAGTGTATTAAAATTTTTCACGCGCATAAGCAAAATCCAATTTATTCCCACGCCGACTTGGCAAAATCACTTAATATTGCCAAATCAACCGTGACGAATGTTATAAAAGTGTTCGGAGAACGTCTGACGATTGCCAGGAAGCCGGGATCAGGAGGAAACCGAAACCAGGAAGCCGCAGCGACCGGAAGAATAGTGGCCAGCATTTTCAAACCCACACAATAGTGCAAAGAGCAAAGAAACGAGCCGGACTGTCAACATATAAGGTTACAGTGACACCAAATCAAGATGATAAGCAAAACACAACAGCCAAAGGAATAGCGTAAGTTGTACACGAGTTTGTTGACCAACTTGAATTGCGTCGTAATGGACGATGAAACATACGTCAAGGCTGATTTGAAGCAGCTCCCAGGTCAACAGTTTCATACGGTTACTGGAAAAGGAAAGGTTCAACATAAGTTTAAGCAGAAAAAATGTCAAAGTTCCAGCAAAAATACTTGGTTTTGCAAGCGATTTGCACCTGTGGTCTGTAAAGCGAAAGTTTCATGACAACTGGCACTGTCTACCAAGGTATTTATGTAAAGGAATGCTTGCAAAAACGCTTATTGCCTTTCATGAAGAAACATAGTTGTTCCGTGCTGTTTTTGCCAGACGTCGCTTCTTGTCACTACGGAAAAATGGCTCAGGAAGGTATACCGCCAATAGTGTGCAAATCGTACCTAAGGAGAAAAACACTCTAAACTCGTCGGAACTGCGCCCAGTTGAAAAATATTGGGCAATCGTAATGAGAAACCTCAAGAGAACTCAAAAAACAGTTGGAAGTGAAAAACAGTTCAAGGCAAATTGGCGTTCAGCATCAAATAAGGTGGATATAACAGCGGTACAAAACTTGATGGAAGGTGTGAAACGTATAGCCCGACAGTTCGCATTTGGAAAATCGGAAGCCTAATCAAATAATTTCCCGATGTTTTTTAAACGATGAACTTCAAAAATTGATAAAGTTTGATCATTTATATAATAAACAAATCAGTGTGCACTTAATCATGTTTGACTAATTTTTGACCGTTCCACCCTTTAGCAATAGATGAAGCAGTAAAACCGATAAAAGAAGGCGGGCACAACAAGGTAGTCATCTATGCAGATTCCAGAAGCGCCTGTCAAATCCTGGTAAACGGATCTACGATACAAGATAACTTCATTGCCTGGAACATTATCAAGGAAATGGAATTAGAAGGAAACCCCTACATCAAAATACAGTGGATGCCCAGTCATCAAGGTATCGAAGGCAAACAAATAGCCGACAAAATCACAGTATCAGCAACTCACGGAAGCCAAAAGAAATTCAACATGCTTGTCTTGACAGATGCTCTAGCCCTTGCAAAGGAGAAAATATGGGGAAGCAAGTTCACAAAATACTAAAACATATCTAAAGAAAATGGAATAAACCACTTCGAAATAACGAAAGAACCCGGAAAAGCGATATGGTCAAGAGGCTTCATACTGACATCAGAAGGAAAAGGGACACTAAACAGAATAAGGGCAGGATACACACTTACCAAAGAAAGAAGATACAAATGAACAAGAAGAAAAATGCAACCTTTGTGAAGAAAAAGAAAACCTAGAGTATGCTTAGTACATCTGCCCACGATACAACATCTTGAGAAGTGATTACCCAGCTCTAGAATACTGCAAACCACTAAAAATCATCCTCAAAAACAACCAAGAAATGGAAACGAAACAAACGAAACAAAAATCTCAAATACTATTAGGACTTCAGGCGTGAAATTTTCAAGAATCGTTTGCTCCACTAGAGCATCCATTGGTTAGCAATTTGAGCGTTGTTTGTTTTGTTTTGTTTGTGATTTTTAGCCTCGAAAATCGTGAAGTGATAAGTAATCTAACCTATAAATCATATGGAAAAACTACAAGGTTCAGCCCAATGGGGTGTTACGCAAAGGTAACGTAGGACTATGTAGCAATGTGCAATCGAATTCGCCTCCAGTCGCCTAATTGTTTAAAGGATTTTCGAAATTGATGTCGCTCAAAAATTAACTGCAATACACTAAACAGGTTACCCTAACAAACATGTAATATACAAGAACGATATTACAGATGGTTTAACCAACAATCAGTATGCAATTAGCGATTTGAAATTGATTCACTGTTGTAGAACCCCTTGGTCCGAAGTACACCTTGTAGCCAGCACCTTGCTATACATATTTGCGCCTTTGTTTCGATTTGCTGTGTTATTTTGACAGAATATTTGAGTGTGTGTTCGTGTGAGTTCATTATTAGGGGCGTATTATTAAGCTTGGGACCGATGTGCTAGTACTGACTGAGCCACGAAAAAAATCGTATTTGTTCGGGACCTACTGGTCTTAGAGTTAGTCTATGGATTAACCGTACCGGTTACAGTTGGGATGATAACCCGAATTTGTGGTTAGGTGCTTCTTATGGTAATTGTTTATGCGGGTAGACATTTAGGACATTTTTACCCAAGAGACTGGCTTCATCCACCACCAATTGCATACGATTTCTTCTAGGCCTACTGCAAAATGTGCAAATGTCGAAAACACTATGGCTTCGACATACGATATTTTTCGCAACCGCCCATTTTGAACAACTCTCTTTTCCAGTTATTTTGGAGGCTTTGAAAGGGGCCGTTTGGGGGTCAGGGGAACAGCTAGTGCAGCCACCTCACTTCGCCATGAAGCTGAAGCTTAAAGCTTGAGCAACTCACGTATATAGTTTGCAGCCATATGCTGCGACATTTTACTTACACTTCCTCAAAATAATTTGTTTCTTATCGAATGGTATGGACTCTATCCATTGCACTAGAACGCAAGAAACACTTTTAAACACTGATTGGAATTCGAAGATAATATTACCAACGAACTTTACACTTCACATGCCATCAAACAGAAATTATCGCATGCCATCAAACAGTGGACTGTGATTGCAAATAAGCACACATCAAACGACCCTTAGTGATTTGCAAATCTGAATCATATTATGTAACATTTATAATGTATCGAATAATAAATATGAAATACTCTCATGTTTGGTTGAATTTTGAGTTTCCTTTGTGTGAAAGCATCCCCCCTTTCCAGAGGGGGGGGGGTCTCGAACCACAGTAGAAACATTTTTGGCCTTCAAAAACTTCGACATGCCAAATTTGGTTCCATTTGCTTAGTTAGTTCTCGAGTTATGCAAAAAATCCAGTTTCATTTGTATGGGAGCCCCCCATTTGGGAAGTGGGGGGTCTCAAAACTACCAAATAATCATTTCTTGTTTTCAAAAACTTCCCAAGGCAAAATTTTTTTCCTTTTATTGGTTAGGTTCCGGGGTTTAAGAAATTTCCTGTTTCATTTGTATGAGAGCCCACTACCCCTTCTAAAGGTGGGAGTGGTATCAATCTGCCATATAAACATTTCTTGTCTTCAAAAACTTCCACATGTCAAATTTTATTCCATTTACTTGATTAGTTCTCGAGTTATTAGAAGTTCCTGTTTCATTTGTATGGGAGCCCCCCCCTTTCTAAAGGTGGGAGGGGTCTCAAATTGCCATAGAAACCTTTCTTGCCTTCAAAAACTTGCACATGCCAAATTTGGTTCCATTTGCTTGATTAGTTCTTGAATTATGCCGAAATTTGTGTTTCATTTGTATGAGAGCCCCCCATTCCATAGGGGGGGAGGGGGGTCTTAAACTATCATAAGAAGCTTGCCCGGTCCCAAAAGCCCCTGCATACAAATTTTCACGCCAGTCGGTTAAGTAGTTTCTATGTCTAGAAGGGTCAGTTCGATAAAAATTCATTTTTATATTTATAAGAATTTCAATAGTTTTTTTTATATAAAATTAATAGTTTTAAATAACGGAATTGATGGGTAGAAAGATTTGCAATCGATTGGTGCAAAAATTTTGAAAATCGGTCATGAAATGACTTAGTTATTAACTTTCAAAACCTAAGCATATTTCGTGACGCTCCAAATTTTCGTACTCGCAACGTGTACCCCTATATTGAAAACAAAGACGTAGTCCTACGTCAAAAGGACTCCCTTCAGTTTCACCTTAAGCTGAAGCAAGATGTTCCAGCGAGATGGACTGTTGAACTAAGATGCTGTAATTTCTACTGTGGCCTTATTGGATTCGCCCAACTTTACTGTCCATATCGTGGATTGGGAAGCAATTCAGTGGAGTACAAAGAATCTCGGCCTTTTCAATCAGGTTACGATTGAAATTTCGTCAAAAACAATCTGCTTCCTTATCTAAATGCTCAGTACTTTATGAGTAGGTTATTATGAGGAAACGGATTAAACTGCATTCCCTTCCTCAAAATATCAAGAAGTTCGTAGATGAAGTGGAGAATGGTCTCATCAAGCGGTTCCGGGAAAGAGAATCGAATGAACTAATCTCTCAAGCCATCTTTCTCGTTCCGTGGTGTAAGAAGCAAGGTTTTTGGAGATGTGGAAATTTACAACGTGCCGTACCAAGCTCTCGTGCACAAAATGTGGAAGAATATTGATATTTCGTAAGAAAATCAGCACGCTGAGCCTCAACCCTCTGTTACTCAAGCATCCATATGGGAAAAAATCGACCGCTCACTATAGTGTGCCATTTTGCCCACCTCTAAAATGAAGTACGGCAGTTTTCACTGATAGATCGAAGATGATGTTGGTACGGCTGCACTATAAAACGTTTGTAACGTATTGTGTGAGGTGGTCCAAGTCTATGCTGTAGATCTTTCGAATTGATTTAGTCAATCGATCATGTCTGTTAGGCCCTAAATTGGAACTCTAGATATATTTTATAATTTAATGTTCAAGTCTTCATGATTCAATGTGACACATGAATGCGAAAGATTAAATCTGCGAACCATTCGTTTTCCTAAACATCGATAGAGCTATTAAAATGCCACTATTCATACGGAACAGCCAATTACGTTACAACCAATCTAGACATGTTACCGGCGGAGTGCCAATCATTCGTTCAAACATTTACAAAGATTCCAAGTATACGATCCGCTTCCTTCTGCTTTATTAGAAATAGTTATAAAAAAAAAACTTATGTTAGCAACTTGTTCTACCAAAGAACTGCCAATATTTGCTTGATTTGCCGAAGACGTGGTGCGCTGCAGTAAAAAATAACATAATTTTATGGCAACAATGTGTTCCACTGGAAAAGGGCACCTGCTGTTATATCAGTGCACTTCCTGGCTTGCGGCGGCGCGGCGTCAACAACGTTTGTTTGGTTGGTTTGGCACGTGAATGCCATGAATTTACTCACTTACCAACGAGAAACCTTATACCAAGGAAGGCAAGTCGCTTGTCGATGCGATGCTACTGCAGTTGGCTATTAAACACAGGGGCTGATTAGTTAATAAAGTAATAGATCAACAGCCAGCACGACACGAGATAGTAAATTAGTGCATTTAGTGTTGATCACTGTCAGATTTTTAGTCAGTGAACTACAGCCTACTTTGATCTGATTCCGTGTGGCAGTTTAATGCACTGGGCATTAGGTATTTATTTTCAAGGGAAAGTTCAACTTTTCGCACCTCAAGATACTGCTTAGGTTACAACTACTGTAACCTGCCATAACCTAATAGCGATATTAAACTCAAGGATGGCAATTTGTTTCTTACTGATTCTCGAACTAGTTTTTTTTTCATCTCCGACACGTACGGATAGTACATACACAGAACAAGGAACTCAAGCTGTGATTTAGCGTAGGCGAAGCAACAAACCACTGATTGCATATAATTAATAGTGGCAAGGACCCTTCCATCCACACTAGGAATTTTAGCACTCACTAACGAACGTGTTAACTTCCTTGTTTTGGTGCTTATTAATCGTATTTGACAGATCCACATATAAATCATTGGTTTCCAGTATCTAATTATCGCTGCATTAATTTGGACACTTCACAAAGTACCAATAGAAGGCGATAATAGCATGAATTGACTAATTGATCAACAGATTTGGAGAACGATGTTTGTAAACCTAAGCTGTGATATAAATGTGAATTTCTGGCGGAACAACTGGAGTGTGTTTTTTGGAGAAAATGTCTGTTCTGTTGGTGCCTTTGGAGGACATCCTCAACTCAATAATTTTCTACAATCGATAAGGAAATATAAGACAATACGGAAATATAGGACAAAAATGCAAAAAATGCAATGGGTGAACTTGCTTTTGAAAATGTCAATATTATAAACCAAACTAAACTAAGATCCTTACAGCTTAATTCCTCCCCAATAACTTACGACACAATGATTGATTGACCGCTTTCTTTCTTATCCTTCCAGTTCTGGAGTACGTTGGCCCGAAATGGCGAACCTTCGTAGCAAATATGTCCATCGCTCTGTTCTTCACCACCGCTTCGTGTGCCCTTCCCTGGATCGCTTACTACCTTGCCGATTGGAAACTCTTTGCCATTGTCACCTCCGCTCCCCTGGCCCTGGCTATTCTCACACCCTGGTTGGTCCCTGAATCCGCAAGGTTTGTGGCTATTAATTCGATGCAAAATCTTTCATTTAATCATCAATTCCTCCACCTCTTTAGATGGCTCGTCTCGCAGGGAAAAGTGGACAAAGCTATCGTCATCCTGAAGAAGTTCGAGAAGATTAACAAGAAGACCGTTGACCCTAAAATATATCAGGATTTTACTGAAAGCTGTGTCCGTTTGCAAGAGGAAGAAGCCGCCAACAGTAACTACTCTGTGCTGGACCTGTTCAAGACCCCACGCCTTCGCAACATTACCATCCTGCTGATTGCCATCTGGATGGCCATCTCGCTGGTATTCGATGGACACGTGCGTAACGTCGGATCGCTTGGTTTGGATCTGTTCTTTACGTTCACCGTCGCTGCCGCCACTGAACTGCCGGCCGATACGTTCCTCACGCTAACCCTGGATCGCTGGGGACGCCGTTGGTTGGCCTGTGGAACCATGGTGGCTAGCGGAGTGTTCAGCTTGCTTGCTACTACCGTACCAGTTGGTAAGTTTGTGTGGAAATTTGTTCGAAGATTGGTGGTGGTTACAAAGTTTTACCTTCTTACAGGTGCTCTTTCTGCAACTTTGGCCATTCTGGGTCGCTTCAGTGTCAACATCTCCTACAACATTGGTCTACAGTATGCTGCCGAGTTACTTCCCACGGTAGTTCGCGCTCAAGGTGTTGCATTTATTCACATTATGGGTTACGTAGCCAGTATTGTCGCTCCATTCGTCGTATATCTATCGCACATTTCACCTTCGATGCCGTTGATTGTTCTGGGAGTCCTGGGAATTTTCGGAGGACTTCTCTCGTTGATGCTGCCCGAAACACTTGGACACGATCTGCCACAGACGTTGGCAGATGGAGAAGAATTCGGACGTGGGCAGAAGATATGGGATTTCCCTTGTTTGGCCAAGTAAGTACTAAATGTTAATTCAATTTGCATCTGCCATGCTTCAGTTCACAAAACCATCTAACGGCTCGCTTCTTCCTCATTCTGCCTATAGGAAAATCAATGACGACGAGGTGGACGACCTTCCGGTGGAGCGTTTCACCCGAGCCACATCAAAGACCTCGGTAGGTGCTTCGCTGCGTGCGTCGACGCGTGGCGAACTGCGCTCCAGCATGCTAAACCGTTCGATTCGGTCGCGCGTCTCGGTGCGTTCCCTCCAGCAGCGTGCAGATCAGATGACCGCTTGTGTCTAACGAGCGCCAGTCAGATTAAATCCATGCTCAATTGTATCTAAATACAATAAATGCATCCACTCAGAGGACATTTCTTAGTGAATAGGCCAAAACAGGAGATAGAATTAATAGACTTTTGTTTCCACTGCGACGCTGCTGCGAGGACAATCGGAGTCGCCCGCCTTTTTATTTTATTTTCGTCAACAGATAAAAATGTTCATCCCAATGACCCTTTAAAAAATTAAAGTACATACGAAAATTAACAAAACTTAACAAAGACATATACGGAAACAACGCTTATTAACATCACGGGATACATTAAAATCAAACACATTATAGCAGCTGTTGAAAACGCGGCACATGCTTTGCACAGGTTCGTGTTTTCCGTAGTTGGTCCTTGAGTGCCGGAACACGAAGAACTGTTGTAAACGGAGATTTCGTCGTCGAGTGTTGATGGTCAAGAGATCCAGTAGACCGGAACAATCAACATTTCCTTGAAGCAGATCACCAATGAAACACGCTTTGGCTACCATACGCCTACCTTCCAACAGTTCCAGGTTGATGAGCTTACACCGACTTTCATAACTTGGCAATCTGCGAGGGTCTTGCCAGCGAAGATGTCGCAAAGCAAAGCGTATAAACCTTCGCTGAACAGCTTCGATCCTCTGGACTGCGTTTTGGTAGAAAGGGGACCAAACGATGGCACAGTATTCCAAGAAAGGGCGAACCAAAGAGCAGTATAATGCCTTCAGACAGTAAACGTCCTTGATGTTTTTTGCGAAGCGGAACATAAATCCTAGCTGCGAAGAGGCCTTGGAAACAATATACGAAATGTGAACCTTGAACGACAGTTTGGAGTCCAGCATTACTCCCAGATCCTTGACCGTTGTTTCTCGTTTCAAGCGCGTACCTCGAAGGATGTAGTCGTGAAGATACATCGCACGTTTTCGGCCGAAGGAGATAGTTGAGCATTTGGATACATTTAAGGACATTCTGTTGATTCGGCACCAGTTATCGAACACTTGCAGTTCCTGCTGAAGAAAGTGGGCGTCTTCCGGACATTTTATAACGTAGAACAGCTTCAGGTCATCCGCGTAGGATAATTTCAGGCATTTGAGGACCAAGTTCACGTCGTTCATATATAGCAGGAAAAGGAATGGGCCGAGGTGGCTACCTTGAGGAACGCCGGATGCTACCGGAAAGCTAGATGAGGCGTAATCGGCAATCTTCACGGACATAGTTCTACCAGTCAGGTATGAACGGAGCCAGTTCAACAACTGATCGTGAACCCCCATATTGCCGTATTTAGAAATGGCAATCTGATGGTTCATTTTATCGAAGGCCGCAGAGAGATCTGTGTAAATGGCGTCTACTTGATGACCGCGTTCCATTTCGCGCATGATGAACGATGTAAATACGGTTAGATTGGTCGCCGTCGAGCGCTTGGGCACAAAACCGTGTTGGTCTGGAGAAATAGTCTGTGAATAGTCATTGACCAGCCTTTGGAGAACAATTAGTTCAAATAGCTTGGATACAGAGCTTAGTGCAGCAATCCCACGATAGTTGGCGACGGACCGTTTGCATCCCTTCTTATGTATTGGGAATACAAATGACTCTTTCCAGCATTCAGGAAACTCGCCGGAAGTTACAGACAAATTGAACACCGTAGCTAGGGGCGCAGCAAGCGTGTTTAGGCAACGCTTCAGGACAATTGAAGGAATACCGTCAGGACCGCATCCAGTTGAAGTTTTCATCTGCTTCCCGGCTGAAATCACCATATCACTATGAATAGTGAAAGCAGAGCCAAATACAGACATGCGAGGAACATTGCTAGTAGCCGATTCGAGGCTCTCGGCGTCCAGAATTTCGTCGCAGAAGACACTGCTGAACTGCGTACGGAACAAGTTGGCGATATCCACGATAGTGTCAGCTTCAAGAGTGCCATCAGTCATAGTAGAGGGTAAGCCGGTTTCTTTCCGTTGTTCGTTCACAAACCGCCAGAAGCTTTTCGGGTTCGTTTTGAGACGACTCTGCAATTGAAACTGATGGGCGTTGTACAAGCTGTTATTGAGGTATTTGTAATCGTCGTTGGCGCGAGCGTAGTTTGCCCTCGTGGAATCGGTGCGATATCTGCTGTGTTTCCTTAAAGCAGCCCTTTTAACTCGTTTCAAGTGTTTGAGGTCAGAGTTTGACCAGGCAGGTTTGGGAGGCTTACGGTTGATTTTCTTAGGCACGAATTGATCGACGGCGTAAAGCAAAATACAGCACATAGTCGAAGCAGCAAAATTTGCATCCCCGTTTGCAAGAGTCGTGTTCCAGTCCACGTCGGCGAGAAAGTTGTTCATTCCCTCGTAGTCAGCATGGTTGAAGTCATAATAAACATTTTCGAAGTTGTCATGGAAGCTGTACTCAGGATTTAATTCCAGCGTCAGTAGCAGAGGGGAATGGTTTCTGCAGCTTTTGACAAGTGGTGCTGGAGCTTGAATGACAGAACATCTTTGACCCAGTTCTTCAGTAATGAAGCATAGATCCAGCAAACGATTGTTGTTATTCGGAATGCCGTTAACTTGCCGAAGTCTTGCGGTAGAATAAGCATCAAGCAAGGAGAGAGATGCTGGTCTGAATGACGAACATGAAGTATCTGGATAGTGGAAGCCGTTGGTATCAACATGCCATGAAATCGTGCTGAGGTTGAAATCTCCCACAACGACGATGTTGTCGCTGGGTCCCATTTGTGACACGATCCAATCCAAAGAAAGAGTGTGCTTATCGATGAGGCTGCTGTCGTTGACACGATCAGGTGGGATATACACAACGCACATAAACAATGTTCCGGTTTTGGTGGTTATTGCCACCCAGAGATGCTCAACCGTTGAGTTTTCGGGAGGCTTCAGGAGGCGAGATTTGAACGTTGAGCGCACGGCAAGAAGGACTCCACCACCAGATTTCTTGTTGCTGTTGAGCGGCGATCGATCTAGTCGGTACACATCGTACGTGTCGTCGAACAGTTGCTTCGATAATGTGTTGCTGTTTAGCCATGTTTCAGTGAAGGCGTAGATATCGTAGCATGCGTCACTGCACGCCAATTGGTACTCGGCGAGCGAACTGTTAATGCCTCCTACGTTCTGGTAGTACAGAAGGGCTTTCGATAAGGAGGCAACGGAATCGGCCGGTATCGATCTAGAAATGGAAACAGCATCAGGCCGGGCGACGTCATTAGAATAAGAATACTTGCCTTGAATGGCAGCTTGGAGAGCCCTGTCCCCGTCGCTAGACCCAGGGCCGGGACGACTTTGAAGGCTGGAACGGGCAAATACAGCGTCACTGATACCGGTAGTGGGCACATCTGGGCTAGGAGGGTCCAGGGCCTCCATATTGCTTTGTGACGTGCGTCCCAGACCGGTTGAAGTGGCGGTCGATGTGTGTTGATGATGAGCAAAACATGTTAGGTGATGGGTATGTAGCGGGCTGGTTGGGCATAATAGCGGTGAATTACTGCAAGCATCAGCATGCGAGGAAGCGGCACTGGAAATCGGGAAAGAATCAGGAGCAGAATACCTTGGATAACACACATACTTGCCTGGAAGTTCAGGTTGGGAGACCCTCCCCCTAACTCCGACCACAGGAAGTGACATCTATCGAGTTTAGTCAGTGAAGTGTATGGAAAACCATGCTGTAATGAAGATCTACGTTTTTTTCATTTCTATTAATTGGGGTGCGATTTCAAAATTTCCGAAAATGAGAGCGTTACGTTTGGCACGGCACATTTTAATCGTTGGTATTTTCAGTCATGCCGAACGAAATGACAGATAAACGATTTTCAAGTCGTCCGGTTGATTGGCAATTTTTTTCTTCATTGTGGTGTCCGTTTGGACGGCTAAGACCGCTTACGGTCCATCTCGCCATGATTGGCAATTTATGTATTTCTCGATTGCTTTCTAAGGCTAGCGACGTAGTTGTAGCAACACGGGAGAACAGTTGAGGACAAGTCGTAAGGTGACTTTGTTGAATTTATTTATTCGGATGACGGAGATATGTTTGATCCTTTATCTAGGTAGATATAGTTTAAAAATAGCGATAGGAGAACTGTGGGGAAAATTAACAAATGGGGTAAAATGAACAGGAACCGCACTCGACAGTGAAGAAGTCTGTAAGTCGCAGACAAAATAGGCCTATCTGTCAAAGGGTAAGCTTTTGCTAGTGGAATTGAAAGTTCCTACTAAATTTGTTTTTATTTCCATTTTTTGCCTTACATACTAATTTACATTGTCAGTGTTTTAGCCCAATCGGCTCTTCAGCTTTGTTTAAGTGTTTTATGTGTTTGGTGTGTTTTATGTTGTAATTAATTTTTCAAATCAGCTTTTGGGGTATTGTTAGTTAAAATTTGATAACCTACTTAAACTAAAACTATAGCTACAATTTGAAAATCCTAGGGGTGGGGAACCAGATTCCGGATGATCTGGTGATCCGATGTCAGGCAGCGTGCCCTGTACCGATTGATAGACTCACTAAAGCGATCGTCGAGCATTTTTATCTCGGCCATACGGTAGACCTCAGATGTTCTTGTCCTCGAAGGGGTGTTCAGGATCATCCTGAGGAACTTATTTTGAACACGCTGAAGCTTCAGGTGGTGTGTTTTTGCACAACTCTCCCAGATTGGCATGCCGTACTCGATGACTGGAAGTATGATTTGCTTGTAGACAGCAAGCTTGTTTTTCAGGGATAATGTAGACCTTCGGTTGGTCAATGGGTACAAAAGCTTCAAAAGAACGTTACACTTTGTGACAGTTTTGTCAACCTGCTCCCTGAAAATAAGCTTGCTGTCTATGGTAACGCCAAGATAGACAGCTGATTTGGCCCATTCCACCGTTGAGTTGTTTAGGCTAATTTTACAATCCTCAGGCGGAACAAGTTTGGGAGGGTTGGAGTGTGGGAATAGGATGACCTGGGTCTTCGCTACGTTGATACAGATCTTCCATTCGGTTAAGTATTCTGACAGAACATTCAGGCTTCGCTGCAGTTTCGCTGTAAGTGGAGTTGAAAGTAATGAGCTACACGTTTACTGGTGACAGATTGAAAAAGTATTTCAGTTTTTTATATTTTATTTTTAAAAAAGTGATCATGTGAAGGGTTGGATTTGGAGTTTTCTAGTTCACCAATTAGGTATTTTGGCCTACATCCTACCATCCTAAAGGTCGAATCATTTAAAGATGAGCCACTTCATTTTAGAGATAACGGAAACCTTCATTGGGGTTAGTTGTACGACTCAGTTCTGACTAAACTCGATAGATGTCTCTTGATCGATGGTAGAACCTATTCTAAAAGCTGAGATTCCAAACAAATCTAGGTGCTCAATTTCTACAAGACTTCGCATGTCGGGTATCTTCATCACTGCGACCAATTTTTAGATCTATTGTGACACATACCTTTTTTTTCTTTAGATATTATCAGCATGAAGCATCACTAACAAAATCATTGTATAGTGAATTATAATGTTTTCATTAGTGAATGGCTGATAAATCATATATGAACATCACTTAAGTGTTTCGAAGCAGTTTTATTTTAGTTTGTTTTGTGAAATTTTGTGTTAAGTAAAGCGAATACAGCTGACAATGCCCTAATTCATAAAAATAGAAAAAAAAACCATACAAAGACTGCATTTAGTAATACATCCATCGAGTGGGACGAAGTTGCATCCATGAATAAACCCAATTTCGTGCTTATAGACCGATATTAAATCCAAATCCCTCGAATGTTTCTGAGTTCATAATAAGAGTTGTATAACTTTTCGTGATAACAAGTGTATAACAAGTTGAATCTCGCTTACAGCTTCAAAACTTTATGAGTTATAAAAAAAATGTAATCGATCGTTGCATAATAGGCTGAGTCAAGGGACACATACCCTATTATTATTATTTTTTAATTGTTCCGTTCCTCAGTTGTGAAAAATTGTTCTCGATAATGCTAACAGTCATTTGAAGAATATATTTTAGTCTGAAGAACGAAGACATTCTAAAAGAATATTTAACCTATTTTGAAAATGACATTATTGTAAAATTCTATTTCAAAATATTGTTCTATCTTCAACCAAATGTCAAACGACAAAATTTCCATTCGACCAAATATCCATTCGATGAAATGTATCATTCGACGATATGCCTGTCAAATGTCCTAAAGCCGACACAAAGGCATATTTGATTTATGGATAGGTAGATTTCTTCAAATTCACAACCCAAGTGTGTCAGACATTCAATTTGAAAAAGTGGACAAAATTTTCATAGAAAAAGGATGACAATTTTCTATGTTCAAGTTTTTTATGTTTTAGTTTTAGTTCAAATGAATTTCATAAATTTACCTTATGAAATGTAACGATGCTGAATAAACACATTAGAGAATCCGTTTAAATGGTTATCTTGTCTGTAGTATAAACTGGAAATATTTCCCTTGTTTAAAAAACTGTTCATCCATACAATCAACCAAAAATGACACGACCGCGATACAGACTAGCCTTACATTACCCTTAACGAACAATAAATCATAAAGAAAAAAAACACTGGATGCTAAACCGGGCAAAAACCAAATGTTTAAAAATCCTGAATAACAATAAATACCTCTCGAAACATGAACATCCCAACACGAGCCCACGCATCGTAGGTTGCCGTCATTTTGGCGCTTTCTGCTTTTACCGCGATAGTACAGAACGCTGCAAATAATACAAGCAATCCGAACCTGATTCAACCAACCGAAGTGCTAATGACAAAGTGAGTATAAAACATTTGACGTAAAAATGCAAACCTGAGCAAACCATTTTGAATATACGTTCACCGACGGAATGAATAGAAACTCACGGGAAAACGTTGAAACCAGTGTCAAATGAAGTGCGAACGATTTGACATAGTAATTTGAAGATCTCGTGGTTGGAGCTTCTTCTATCGAGCATTTCAAGCTTATTGCTTTTACTATTAGCTCATTGCTTACTCTCAACTTGGTTTTCTAATTGCACTTCCACAGTTCGATACCAAAAACAATGCGTTAATGTGTAGATTGTGTGGCAAGCACAATGTTAGTCGAGAAAATCTTCAACCCGAAAGGTTCCCTCGACCGGGCCTGCGGTGCTATAAACCATGAAACGGGACCAGATACTGGTATATTTCTCCACGTAATAATTTCTACGAAGACAATCCTCAATCCCTCACCTTCTTCTTCTTTAGCATTTCAAGCTTATTGCTTTCACAATTAGCTTATTGCTTGCTCTCAACTTAGTGTTCAAAATGTACTTCCACAGTTATTAATTGAACGCTTTCGATGCCATGTACCATTTTTGCATTAGTATGATTGTGTGGCAAGCACAATCATACCCTTTGCCCAGGGAGTCGAGAAATTTTCCTATACGAAAAATTCCTAGACCAGACCGGGAATCGAACCCAGCCACCTCCAGCATGGTGTTGCTTTGTAGCTGCGCCTTTACCAGGTAAAGGTAAAGGCGCAGCGATTGGTCCTCCCTTAGCTCCCCCTCATCAAAGGACTGAGCTAAGGGAGGACCAATCGCTCACCTACCACGTTAATCGTGTTAGATACGAAGGATTTGCTATCTAGCGAGGAGACAATGAATTCCACAGTCATCAGTTAAACATAATGCTACTTATGCTTGGTTGATCGTTAGAAGCAGCTTGTCTAAGAAGGTTCACTTGTTGTTTGATTCCAGAATTACACAAAAAAAAATGAATTTTAACAGATGCGTAAAATTTCCCTGCAAGCGGAATCCAAAAAATTGATTACAATCCTTCATATAACAGACCTTGTTTAGGTGAAATCCGGCTTTAATTTACATGAAATATCCCATGAATTATCGAATTTTGCATTCCATACATGTGCATTTAATAACGCAGATATTTAAATGATTCTTTCAAACTGTGTGTAATTACCTATATTCGACAGATACGCGTATCCCGTCTGCTACTTGCAGACTTTCTTCAACACTTCATCAGTGCCTCAGTGTTTGTCCCACACAAAACCTCAAAGTTGTCCCACTGAAAAGGTCAAAAAGCATCAGCACAAGGAGTTTTTTATATGTTTTGCACTAAATTTGCATTGAAAATATTAGGTAATTTAGTACCAGTAGAAACAAAGATACGTCCGCTATAAGACGTGGCCTACTCCCAACACTGCTTCAATCTTTGTTAATTAGGTAAGCATATTCAATGCTCTAAAACAAATACAGCGTAGAGGCTAGAGTGTGCCCGCATTTTGGATCAAAAGTCATTTTGATATGATAAAAAAAAAATGAATATATTTTTTTGGTCAGGTTGTACCAGCACATCGGTGCCATTCTCGATCCCAAGCTTAATGAATCACCCCTAGAAACATAACTCCCAAAAAACATCACAGCGAATCAAAACAAATTCTAGTACCGCAAAGCAAAAGAATGGGGTACTCTATGGTGTACTTGGGACCAATGAGGTTCCTAAGTAGGGATTCTATTTGGAATCACTACTGAATTGCCTACTTTCCTACTGATTGTTGGTAGAACTGGCAATATTCGTAGGTTAAGCCAGGGAGGGGGTGGATAGTTATGAAGAACACGATTTTTTTTTGGCTCAGGAAGTACTAGCACACCGGTCCCAAGCTCGGTCCCAAGCTTAATGATTCGTCCCTAAGACTGTAACTCACACCAATACACTCTCAAATATTCTGTCAAAATAACATAGCGAATCAAAACAAAAACAAAGATACTTGTACCAAAAGGTACTAAAAAGCGCAAGATTGTATGGCAAGATGGAGAATGCAAGGTGTACTTCGAACCTAGGGGTTCTACAACAGTGAACCAATTTCAAATCGCTAGTTGCACATTGATTGTTGGTTAAGCCATGCGCCTATTGTATCTTATTTATCTATCGAAACCTACACTAATAGACAAAATAAAGTGCCCACCTGATCATTTTTTTGAATTTCTCTCATTTATTTGGTTCAAATTAAAGTAAACACACTGTAGTCTTTTATGATACTTTTTTTAATAATCTTTTCAAGTTTCACTTATGGAATAATAATTTAAAAAAAAGTTCGACTTGAAGAGCTAAAAATCCATTTGTATTGAAAAAATAACAGTGACAAAAAAAGTGCCCACTTCAAAAATCGATATGTTTTCAATAAGTTTCCCTCGAAAGACCCCTCTATTGTTTATATTTTGATATTTTGAAGTGTTTTGCTTCGGCTTGACCTCGTGCATTTGTGCACGTGATCGCGTTTGATTCAGTAGAAAGTAATTCCCTTGTGTAAAATTGGTGAAATCGCACCGGGTTGTCGCTTGGAAGTACAGTATTAGCAACCCAACAAACATCGGTGTTGAATTAGAGCTTGTTCGAAAAAATTTGGAGAAGCTATTCAGCTATTCTAGAAGAAACAGCTGAATAGCTTCTCCAAATTTGCTTGAATAAGCTCTAATTCAACACCGATGTTTGTTGGGAAGGCAGCGATTGGGAAAATTCGACTGAAACAAAAAACGGTGGATTGCCCAGGCAGAGGCAGGAAGCACAAAACGGATACACGAACGGATACCAAGATCAGGCGCGAAGTCAAGAAAAACCCAAAAGTAACTGTCCGTGAGATCAAGGAAACCCTTCAGCTATCAGTTTCTGGTCGAACTGTTCGTCGCCGTCTTGTAGCACAGGAGCGGATAAACAAAGTTGCCCGGAAGCGCCCATTTATCAGCAAGGCAAACAAAGCCAAACGGCTCAGGTTTGCTATTGAGCATGCTGATAAGCCCGTAGAGTTTGCATGGAGGAGGAAATGTGGTGGTCTGGGGGTATTTTTCGTGGAGTGGAGTGGGTAACCTTGTGAAAATCGACGGAATAATGACGGCAGATTCCTACACCAACATCCTGCGAGAAAATCTGGAGGTTTCACTGATCCAGACGGGTCTTGAAGCGAAGTTCGTATTTCAGCAGGACAACGACCCGAGGCATGCTGCCAAGAAGACCAGGTTGACAAAACTTGTGTTACCAATAAATTCAACTATTTTGAAACCCTGAAGCGCGCCTGGGAAGCGCTTGATCCACAGCACATAAGGAACCTGGTGGATAGCATGTCGAAGCGCCTGCAGCTGGTCCTGAAGGCCAAAGGAGGACACATAAATTATTAAAATGCTTTTCTTTTACTTAAATTTATCTTCCCGGGAGTCAAAATGAAGTGTGCACTTTTTTTTTGTCACTGGTTTGTGTTTGTTCAACTCGAATTGATTTTTTTTCTGCAAGTCGAACTCTTTTTCTTATTATTATTCCATAAGTGGAACTTGAAAAAAATATTAAAAATAGGATATCATAAAAGACTACAGGGTGTTTTCTTTAATTTGAACCAATAAATAAGAGAAATTCAAAAAAATGATGGGATGGGCACTTTATTAGGCCTATCAGTGTACCTTCTTAAACGAGCATTAGCCTCAGAAACATAGATGGTCTCCTTCGGGAGTGGTGCTTAAGCCATTTTTACTTGTCCACGGGAAACTCGCAAGGCTGACGGGTACCATTCTTCAGCAGATAGGAAAGTGGTGGTTTTCTAGTTATGTAATTTAAATCTTCAAAATGAGAGTGATCAACTAGTAGTCAATCAAATTGTATCATTAGTCCGATAGGTATGTTCGAATGTTCGTTTAATTAAATGTAAACTTATTTGGACAATATAACAGTTTTAGGTCTAATTGGAAAAGGCTAAGACCTATTTGATGACAACTAACTAACAATAACAGTCACCTCTGATTAAGACTTTTTTAACCTCATTTTTTACGCTGTGTTACAATTGGACCGTTGAATTAATTTACACTTAAACTAGATAGATGGAAAATTCTCAAATAACCCGGCTACTTTAGTTGACCTAATTTTGACAGACGGGCAATTAGTAATCTAGACAAACACCTTCTCGAAAATTGACAGATCAAATTGATTTTCGAGCATTTTAATTTGATTGGTTAAAGTTAAAGTGAAAATTCACTTATTGAAACACAGCCTTATTAATCAAGTTTACAATTTCCGTTATAGTTAGTTGCGTCTCACGGCACGGTACAGAAAACACAAAAAACTTGGTGTAAAGGAACGGAAAAACAACATGACTTAAAAGTCCATTGATGTTATGCAATTAAATCATAAGCAGCCGTGTGATAGACAATAATAAAAAAAATGAATAGGAGAAATGGGAACTTGGGAATGAATAATTATTTTTGGCTTTTTTTTTTGTGGTTTTTAATTTGGGGGGGGTGGGGGTTTATTAGGGGGGTATTATGGTGGGGGTGAAAAAAAAATTTGGGGGTATAATACCCCGCTGGTTCTTGGATATGAAAACTAAATTATCCTACTATGTATTACAAGAAAATGACGTGTGCTAGAGTCCTCATAGCGTAGTCAGTAAACGCGTTGGTTTTCCAATCCGGAGATCAAGAGCTCGTTTCCTAATACTGTCGAATGTCTTTTCAGGTGAGAAATTTGTTAGACTGAACTGGTGGGACATTAGCATATCATTGTGCATAATGAAAAAATAAGTCTTCATTTAAGACGGTGTTTCCTCAAAGAACACTCAAAGGGTGAGTCGATAATTATTGTGACACTTTAAATTCATTGGTAAATCGGCTATAGTTATTCGAAATGAAATATGTTTTTACAAGGGTTCCGTATATGTATTTATTTCAGCTTACACCTGCCGGTTAGATTTGAGTAAACTGCTCGACATTTACGATGGACGCCTTCCATCACAACCTGTATAGTCGTTTCCGGCACGTTTTTCTCAGTTTTTTTTTTCACTTCCTCACCATTCCTTTTCATTTTTTGCCTCTCCTTTGGTCTATGGAAGTTCGCGCTTCATCATGGCGCAATATGTTTCAATCGGATGGAATTCAGGACAGTTTGGTGAGTTCATATTTTTCGGTACAACATTTACAGAATTAGTTGCTACTACTCCTGCACAGTTTTGGAGCAGTGGCATTAAGCCAAGTTTGCTGTCTCGAAATCGGCCTTCAGGAGGAACTCAGTTTTGTATATTTCACCGTTTAAGGTACCTTTGGTCACAACTGGTTCACTCCTTTTGCCACAAGTTGATATGACCTGCCAAATTAGATTCTTCAAAGCGAATTTCTATTGCTTCTTCCGTTTGAAACGATCATCCATAGTAAACTTCAAATCCACTTTAAAGTTGGTCTCATCATTAAAGGCCGCAGCACCGGTTTTTGTAAGCAGCTTCTTGTTTGTTTCGGTTTGGGAAGTTTTGCTCATTGTACATTTTCAATCCAGATTGTTTCTTGGCCCTCTGGACGAAACTTTGCGAAATATCAAGTTTTTTGGCCAAGTCCTGCATCGAAATGTTCGGATCTCGCTTGAAATGAGCATTCAGCACTCTCTCAGGGTTTTGCACGTTGTTCCAGGTTTCGTGCAGCCTCTGGCTTATGCCCACTTTCATCCGTTCCTGGTACCTTTGCAGGACCCTTGAGATGGTCGATTGATGTATATTCATCAGCCCAGGATTCTGCAAGTGGATGAACAAAATCCTTTCGCAAACGGTTTGTTGATTTTCTTCCATCTCACCCAACAAACATCGGTGTTGAATTAGAGCTTGTTCAAGCAAATTTGGAGAAACTATTCAGCTGTTTCTTCTAGAATACAACAAGCTCTTATTCAACACCGATATTTTTTTGAGCGATGTTAACAAAATACTCTAAAGAGAAACTGAGCAAAGTTTGGTTGATATCGGACAAGTATGAAAAACTTGCGTAACTAGTTTGAAAGTATCATGGCTGGCCCAAAATTGATACGTTTTTGATGCGCTTCCTTGAATTTGACAGCTTTTCCATAGGTTTTCTGTCAAATATACGACAACGGAACACAAACATGTCTATTATAGTCAAGCCTTCACAATAATTATCGAGCGGCAGACAATGGCTCGAACACACTATAGCTGGAAAGTACCCATTAATGGTTCATCCATTTTGGACTAAAGTAGGTTCAATTGTTAACCCATAAACGCATGTTTAACCGTTAATGAGTAACGTTTACCAATTATTGGGTAAAAATACTGCATTTATGGGTAACATTCAGGCCTTAATCGGTACCCATTAATGAGTAAACCTACTTTAGTCCGAGATGGGTTCTAGTTAGAGAGTAGGGCGTACGAATTCCAAGTAGAAGAAGAAGAAAGTGGCTTCAAAGAGATAATACGAAATGGTTTCATGTTGGCGGTTATTCAGAGCAATGAAATCAACCTTATGCTAATTTTAGGCAATTGTTCTAAATCAAAAGCTATAATTTACACAAAGACCGCACTGTTTCGGTTACTGAGCACTGCACATTGCGTTCGGTTAATAAGCGAAGCTAATGTTTGATTTAGGTAATTAATATGTATGAATTCGAGAGGTGTCCACATGGCCCTAACGGCAACTCTGATGGCGGAGTTTGCTGACGGACGTGGGGCCAGCGTGACCGACACACGATTAGCATAGAACGGAAAACGAGAAGTGAAATCTTTGTTCTGATGGACGCAAAATTTTCGCTCTGCTGACACAGATTGCCGAAATGTTATCATGGGTTTTCGTTTTGGCAGACGCGCAACTAGGGCACAGATTTAAATTACAAATTGAGTTTTGCGTTCGGAAAATGTTTTGATGACAAAACCTTGAATAATAGAACGATCAAAATAGCATCAAAAATAGATACATTTAGCGAGATTCGTACGCATTAAGGCAAAATCGAGTTTGCCAATTTACTTACGTATTATTTAAATTTACATTTACCCCCGAGGGAGAAAAATCGTGAAAACAATGCGTCGTCGTCAGTGCTATAATCACCTACCCAGCAAACGAACTCGAACGTTATGTATCGCTTCTGGTAAACAACATTATCCCCTGCTACTAGCATCAACATGTATGGAAAAAGTTCCGAGAAACTCCCCACTCAGCTGGAGGCTAGTAGGATTCAACTCTTTTCGCAGAGCATCGTACATTTTCCATAAGCTAGCTGATGGACGGGCGTACCTTTTTTGGAACTAGTGATCCTTTGATTAGCGATGAAAAGAATTTCCATAGAAGTTCTACTTCTTTAGGATAATGACAAAACTAGAAATGTTACTTGAGTTGTGTCATCTACTCATGTGTTCGATAGCACAAACCTGTTCTTGTCTTATTTTACGTTAAATGTTCACTGTTTTCCATTACTTCCTAATTAAGATATATTTTTCAAAAACAACTAGGGAAACTGCCCCCATATTAATCTCATTGTTCCTATATTCATCCTACGATGAATCAAACAATTGGGCAGTTGAATGATTAGTTAGTAATGTTTGTTGTAGTTATTTAACGTGAGCAAACATTATTAGAAAACAAAACCGATCCTTCAACTGCCCAATTGTTTGATTCATCGTAGGATGAATATAGGAACAATGAGATTAATATGGGGGCAGTTTCCCTACATGATTCACAACATTTCACAACATTTTAAATCGTATCACTTTGTGCTCCTTTTGTCACAAAGTGATGCGTATTGCCTACATGAGGGCGTAGTATTTAGCAAACCGAAAGTTTTATAGCAACATTGAAACCAAAATTTTCTCTTGATAACTCATATCTAGTAGCCGTTGTGATATTTTCTAGAAATTAGATTGAAATTAAATTATATCGTAATCAGCACAGTTACCCTAACTGAGCCTAACAAGACTACCCAGTAACGAGTTAACGACACGTGTCCTTGTCGTATATTGCCAGTAGGACACTGATACAGGATCCATGGGGTGTAGCTACCATACGAAAAAGTATCCCAGTGAGCAATGATGAGCATTGTTGCTTTTTGTGTTATGGATGGGAAGTATGCCGCTTCTCGTGAGACTGCGAAGATGATTTGAATCCTTCGTTGCAATACGAAATAATTATAGTCCCATCAGGAGATTACCTTTGCTAACGACATGTTTACTCAATCAATATCTTTGATTTTGTCAGCAAAAGATTCGGTGTGCACAAGCAAGAATGTGGGAATGAAGATGAAGAGGAGAATGAAAAAAGAGAGAGTTTAGCTACTTATAGGTTATTGTCAAGCAAGTGTCTCTTGCAGGGACACAACAACTGGTGTCAAGCGCAGCAAATGATAGCTGAATCTGATAGGTAGTTAGTAATACGCAGCGATGTAGCGAGGAATAAAATGTCAAGCACAACTGATACAATTACAAATTACAGACAGTTAACTTGCGGATTATCTGACTAATTTTCATCACTGAAACGTATGCATTTTCCAGGAAGGCTTGCTATAATTAATCATGATAATGGTATAAAATTAAATCGATACCCCAAAGCACCTAGAGTTATCAGGAGCACGAAGGCAGCACTCGACACTGAAGAAGTCTGTAAATCGCAAACAAAAAAGGCTTATCTGTCAAAAGATAACTTTTATTGGAATTCAGAGGAATTTACTCGCTTTTATTAGTGATAGTTTAAAAAGTGTTTTTCATGTTTTAATTTTGAATAATACGCTCATATAAATTGTTTTTTCAAACTGTTTTTAAAGATGTGAAGTTTCAGAACTTATAACAAAAAAAAAACAATTCCACAGTAAAAGTTAAAACCTTCGAGCTTCAGTACATAAATCGGATGCTTTTGAATATCCACTTTTTATGTTTTAAATGGTACTTACTGTCCAAAAGATTACACGGGTTTTGTGAACGCTTAATTTCATTTAAAAGATAAACACATTTGATTTGATATGCTCTGTTGCTCATGATTGTCTCCTGTAATAGAACTAATAACTTTATTATAATAAATAACTTTATAACAATAATTTTAAAAAATATCATTAATACTAACTTTATCTTTTTTATTTGCTTTGAAACGGCCCTTATTACCAGAATAAATGTGGATTAAACCAACCTTTGCCATCTACTGGCTGTTTTCATCATTCAAATTCCTTCAAATAACGTGTGCATTTTAAAAAGAAAAAGACTAGTTTCGGATAGCGAAGTAAAAACAACGACAAAACATAATTCAGCACAATAAATTTTCCTTGAATCCTACGCTTATAGACTGTCCCATAAAATAAGGGTAAACTTTTCTAACGCTGCCATTTGAACATTCATTTTTATTCGGGATTACTCGGCTCCATCTCATTATATACACCCAAACGTCAAACCGAACACCACTCACCAATTTCAAGCGCATTTCGAGACATGTGAAAGATTTCCGTTGAAAAACGCCGAGCCATCGTTCACAAGTGGAGCACTATTCCAGGATTATCACTAAGAAAGTTGGCGAAACTGGAAAACGTTGTTGTTGTATTGCGATCGGGAAGATCGGAGATGAGCATTCCCTTGGGGACCTGCCACGAATCAAAATTGCTAATCATTCTGTGCAGCACCTAATGAAGAACTTTAGAGGAAAAGTTCTAGAACTTGCTTATACGTGAAAAAATTAGCAAAAATCTTTCATGAACTGTTGATAAACAATGTTTAGAAACCATATATAAGAATAAAAGTTGACAAAATTAAAAATACACATGGTTTTGAACGAACTGATGGTGTGCCCTTTCTTTTTGGGACGGTCTATATTAATCCTTTTTTACCATCAGGTAACATCGCATGAAAAATCGCTAGAATCAGTTAATCAGTTTTTAATTCAAACGTTACTTAACAGCAGAGACTTGGGGCATATTCAACGGCGATCCAAACCGTGGGTTGGATTTATTTTTTAAACCAAACACAAAAACATCGCTGCACCGCTGATGTAATTTTTGTTTTATACTGGATCTATTTTGCATCATTTTAAAACTGGTATATGTTTTGATCTATTCTTGCAGCAATTTGGAACAAGAAAAATACCGTTCCAAAACACTACACGCTACTTGATAATACCAATTATTGAGTAAAATTTCAGCTTTTAAGCGTTGTGTTGCTCGCCTCGGATGCTGATAATTACCTCAAGTTGCTCCCGGTGCCAGTAATTGCCTTTTCGTTTCATTCCTAGATAACGAATGCTTGTCTTAGTTTTTTTTTTACAGCCACTGCATTTTCCGGAAAACGCTGACTAGATCGAAATGCAGAGGTTCCGAGATTCCGAATAGTATTTCGATTGCTCGTAAATGAAGTTTTCAAAGTAAACAATCGGTTTATTGATAGATTGGTCATGATAAGCACTTGCAAATAGCTCATACAGATAAATTGTGGAGAAGCCTCTAGTTGACTCTAGTTGTCGCATAATGTCCAGGAACACCTCCCTCGGCATGCGGAAACGCAGAAAGTGCTTCTCGTGTCGCTAAAGTAGTCCTGGAACAGCTTCTGATGACCGGAACGGAAATCACGGTCGACGTTGGGGCGTCATCCAGGACGTGAGCCTCTCCGTTTCAACTCTTGTTTATCCGCTGCCAAACATATTTACTATTTTATATTTTACAAATCAGCATTATCTTATATCGTTTTAATGAAAGGAGTAACTGAAGAAAGAAAAGTATTCCTTTGATGAATGTGAAGGATAATTTCCCTAAATGGAGGCCTAGGAGTGGACAGTTTACTGCTAGAAAGAGAGGGAAGAGAATGTATTTTGTTGGGTAGAGCCCCTCTCCTTCCGTTCGTTTTTTTTTTGTTTCTTTTTTTTTCTCCTCGTCTACGGAACGAGTGAAAAAGTTAAAATTGAAATGTAATCTTTTATTTTTTATTTTTAATTAAATTATAATGTTTGGTGTGTTTTGTGGTGTTTTGTGTTGTTTATTTTTTGTTAATTTTTTTTTTTTTTTTTTTTTTTTTTTTTTTTTTGATTGTTTTTTTTTTTATTTTTTTTTATTTTTTTTTTTATGAATTCATTTATTTGTTCAGGCTCAATCGAATCAACTTTACAGAGCCAAGTTTTCATGTTTATATACATCAGTTATCTTAGAACTAAGGTTAAGGGGGTGGAACCGATTACTCGCGGCCGTCTCGAGGTTAATAGGAATTACAATTTTATGGATGGGAAAATTGCGGTGGAAATTTAAAACAAAGCATGAGGAACAATGGTTTTCTTATATCTAGAATTTCAAATTACAATTTTTTAATTGAACGTTTTCAATTTAAAAAAAAAAAATCTCACTCTCTCTCACACACACACACACACACACACACACACACACACACACACACACACACACACACACACACACACACACACACACACACACACACACACACACACACACACACACACACACACAACACTCACACACACAACCACAATCACACACCGATGCACACAATCCTCAAAAATTTAACCTAAACAAGTAAGTTAATCAAACTACAATCTAAGGCTAATGTTAGTCAAAAACACATAAATGAGTTTCATAAACTCCAGATCGCGTGCGGCCAAAATGTCTCGAATCGGTACATTGGGTTGTCTACCTCGAGCCCGAAGGGAATCATAAAGCTCAGATCTGACTCCACGATGCTCAGCACAAAACCAAATAACGTGATCTGCGTCCTGGTAACCTTGTCCACATTCACAGAGATTGCTGTCTCCCAGCCCAACACGGAACAAATGAGCGTTTAAAGAATAATGATTGGACATGAGGCGAGACATCACACGAATGAAGTCTCGACCCACATCCAATCCCCTGAACCAACATTTCTTAGACACCTTAGGAGTGATAGAGTGTAGCCATCGCCCCAAGTCTCCTTTACTCCATTTATACTGCCAGCTATCGAGTGATATCTGACGATAAATATAGAAAAATTCGTTGAAGGCGATTTGTCGGTCATAAATATCGCCTTCGATAGCGCCCACCCTTGCAAGCGAGTCCGCTTTCTCATTGTCAGGAATCGAACAATGAGATGGGACCCAAACAAAGGTGATAATAAAAGAACGTGAAGATAAAGCACTTAGAAGACCTCGTATTTTCATAAGAAAATAAGAGGTGTGCTTTACCGGCCTCAAGGAGCGAATAGCCTCTATAGAACTAAGACTATCCGTGAAAATGAAGTATTGATCCGGTGTAAGAGAGGCAACAGTTTCTAAAGAAAAGTGAATTGCTGCCAATTCCGCGACAAAAACAGAACAAGGTGCTTGAAGTTTACGAGCGACGCTATAATTTTCATTATATACACCAAAGCCAGCGGAGTCCTCTATCAAAGACCCGTCAGTGAAAAACGTTTTGGTGGAATCAACTAGGCCAAACTTTGCAGCAAATATCACCGGAGCAATCATAGGACGATGATGCTCTGGGATTCCACGAAGCTCCTGTTTCATGGATAAATCAAAATGAACCGAATTTCCGAAGTTGGAGAAGCAAACACGATTGGGAATATTCAGCGAAGGGCTGACATCCTGTGTTATGTATAAATGGTACAAAGTCATGAAGCGGGTTTGAGGGTTCAACTCAAGGAGCTTCTCAAAATTTTCAATCACCTGGGGGTTCATAACTTCACACCTGGTGAGGAGCCGGAGAGATAATTCTGAAAACCGATCCGAGAGTGGCAACATGCCAGCCAGCACTTCAAGACTCATGGTATGAGTCGAGTGCATACAACCCAACGCGATACGAAGACACCGATATTGAATACGTTCCAGTTTGATGATGTGCGACCGAGCCGCTGACTGAAAACAAAAACTACCGTATTCTATAACCGACAAAATCGTTGTCCGGTACAACGTTAGAAGATCTTGCGGATGCGCTCCCCACCAGGTCCCGGTAATTGTGCAGAGAAAGTTTATCCTTTGTTGGCACTTTCGCTTCAGATACTCAATGTGGGATCTCCAGGTGCACTTTGAATCGAACCAGACCCCAAGATATTTAAATGACATAGAATGAGTTATCGGTGTACCCAAAATTTGAAGCTTCGGTTGTGCAGGGTTATGCTTCTTAGAAAAAACTACCAACTCAGTTTTCTCCGTAGAGAATTCGATACCTAGCTCGAGAGCCCATGTAGACAAATTGTCTAAGGTATCCTGTAAGGGTCCTTGCAGATCGACCCTATTGGGTCCCGTGACAGACACTACACCGTCATCTGCAAGTTGTCTCAACGTACAATTCTCACTCAAACAACCGTCAATGTCTTTGACATAAAAATTATACAAAAGGGGGCTTAAACATGATCCCTGGGGGAGACCCATGTAGCTAAATCGAGAAGCTGTAGAGGTTCCATGAGAAAAGCTCATATGTTTCTCTGACAGCAAATTGTACAAAAAATTGTTCATTAATGGTGAAAAACCACAAGCGTGGAGTTTATCTGAGAGAACTTCAACAGATACTGAATCAAAAGCCCCCTTGATATCCAAGAAAACAGAAGCCATTTGCTCTTTTTTAGCAAAAGCTAACTGAATCTCTGTGGAAAGCAACGCGAGGCAGTCGTTCGTTCCCTTACCCCTACGAAAACCATATTGAGTATCTGAAAGCAGGTTATTCGTCTCAACCCATTTGTCCAGGCGGAAAAGGATCATTTTCTCCAACAACTTTCGAATACAAGATAACATCGCGATGGGTCGATAGGAGTTGTGGTCGGACGCGGGTTTACCAGGTTTTTGAATGGCAATAACTCTCACCCGTCTCCAGTCATCCGGTACAATGTTGAGAGCCAGAAACTGATTAAACAAGTGCAACATGCGCCTCTTAGCGACGTCTGGAAGGTTCTTAAGCAAGTTGAACTTGATTCTATCAGCCCCCGGAGCCGTATTGCCACACGAAAGGAGTGCGAGAGAGAACTCTACCATTGAAAAAGGTTGGCTGATCTCATCTATCGAATTCGTGGTTTCGCGAGGAAACATTTGTGCTGGCACAGAATCTGGACAAACTTTTCGCGCGAACTTGAGGATCCATTGGTCCGAATACTCCTCGTTCTCGTTGTTCGTAATTCTGTTACGCAATCTTCGCGCCGTATTCCAAAGGGTATTCATCGACGTTTCACGCGATAGCCCGTCCACGAATTGTCGCCAGTAACCGCGTTTCTTGGCCTTGATGAGGCTCTTAAATTCTCGTTCGAGAGCCGTGTACCTTTCGAAGTGCTCAGGTGTTCCACGTCTACGAAAAACTTTGAACGCGTCGGACTTTTTGCGGTAAACCTCGGTGCATTGCTGATCCCACCATGGGGAAGGAGGTTTCCTGCGAAATGACGTTCCTGGAACTGGTCGAGTTTGAGCTTGAAGCGCGCTTTCCAAAATCAGGTTGGAGAGGAAGTTATATTCCTCCAGCGGTGGAAGCCCTTCTACCGTTGTTACGGCTTCATCTATTGCTGTCTTGAACCTTGTCCAATCGATATTACGAGTTAGATCATAGGTGACGTTTATCGATTCCGGCGGAGTGAGCCCGGTGGCAACCGAAATTTTAATAGGCAAATGATCACTACCGTGGGGATCCTGGATCACATTCCACGTGCAGTCCAACGATAATGAATTCGAGCAAAGTGTGAGGTCTAACCTACTGCCAAGTGAGGATGGACCAGCCAAGCGTGTAATTTCTCCATTGTTGAGAACGGTCATATTGAAGTTGTCACAGAGGTCATATAACAAGGAAGACCGGTTGTCGTCGTACAGTTCTCCCCAGCCTGTACCGTGAGAGTTAAAATCTCCCATGACCAACCGCGGAGCAGGAAGAACCGAACAAATATCTGAAAGTTGTTTCTGGTTTATTGGGGCTCTAGGAGGAATATAAACGGAAGCAATGCAAAGACTTTTATTTTTAATAACAGCCTGACATGCGACAACTTCAATACCTGGAATTGGAGGAAAATTCACTCTATAGAAGGAGTAGCACTTTTTGATCCCCAAAAGTACTCCTCCTCCACGTGAATCCTCACGATCAAGCCGAATAATGTTGAAATCGAGAATCGGAAGATCGATTTCGGGTGAAAGCCATGTTTCACAAAGAGCAAATGCATCACAACTGATATTGTGAGCTAAAAATTTAAATGATTCCAATTTAGGAATAAGACTTCGACAATTCCACTGCAGAACAGTGATCAAATCCCCGACCTCTTTTGGCAAATTATCCATCGAAGGAAATGATAGCTGCAAGGAGGGGCCACTTTAATGTTAATTTCTTCAAAAAAGTTTTCACAGTGGGAAGCATTGCCATAACAATGCTTTTAAGAGGGTCAGATATTTCGAGGTACTTGAAAATACCTTCCACAATATCATCAAATGAGAACAGCCCAGATGAAGAGGGGGCTTCTGTTCTTAAAATCGGGGCATCAGGGGTTTTGGATGTCCCCGGGAGAGATGGGAAATCCTGTGTGTAGTTGGCACTTCGAAAACCAGGTGGATTTGGATTATCCTTATTTCCACTGCTCTTTGAATTGGGCATGTTGATTTGGGGCTTCTTTTCAGCTACTTTCCCTGCTCGGATGCGTCTTCGCTTCCGTGAAGCACCTTCCGGAAAACTGAAAGAGGTCCCCTCCTCAACCAAGTCCGAATCAGACTCGTCATCTGACAGAGCAGCAAAAGGATTTGTATTGATATCGGGTGGCGAGGCTTTCTTAAGCATTTCTGCAAAAGATTGCCTTGAACGTTGTTTCAGAGAACGTTCCAATTTTTCCCCGCGTTGTTTGTACGCCGGGCATGACGAGAGAGCATGGGGAGGAGTTCCCTTGCAGAAAACGCATTTTAGTGTGTTATCTGCACAGGGACCAGCCTCATGTTTCTCCCCGCAAGTTGAGCAGCGTGCCTTATTGCCGCAATGAGAGGCCGTATGCCCCATCTGCTGGCAGTTTTGGCAGATCATTACCCGGGGTACAAATAACCGCACAGGTAGCCGAAGTTTGTCCAGTTCTAAGTAGTGAGGAAGGGCAGAGCCAGAAAAGGTCACCCGAAACGAGTCTGTGGGGGTAACTTTTTTCTTACCCTCGCTGTGCGATATTTTCACTAACTTTCTTACTTCCAGTATCTGAACTGGGGGGAGCAGAGGGTTCTTGAATCGGCCAACCGCCCGCTTCTCCAAAATTTCAGGGCACAGACTCGCCTCTGTGACCACTCCTACAATCTCCACATCACGAGCTGGAATATAAACTCTATATTCCAGTGTAAAATGCTGGGAGGAAGCAATCTCATTAGCCTGCTTCAGGTTAGAGACGACAACACGGAGTTTATTAAATTTAACTTTCGTGATCTCTGTCACGGCTGAGAATCGCTTCGTCAAATCAGTAGTTATTTGGTACACGTTCAGAGGTTTAATTTTGGGCTGAAAGTAGACAACCCATGGACCGACCGAGTCCATTGGATAAGATCGCGGTCGGAAATTTATTTGTGCCTCCCCATCATCAGGTGGCAAAGGCACTTTTTCAGCTAAACCGTCCATGTCGAAGAAACCTCTTCAACATGCACGATTTGCCTTACTTGTGGGAGCGTTGAACGCTCCCAACAATTTAAATCACACACAAACACAAAATAGGAACACACACAAATTAACGCTAAACTCTAGTGGGATGAGAGACAGAGGAAAAAAAAACTTAACTAATATTACTGATCTGTTGCTGCTGCTGCTGCTGCTGCTGACGCACCGTATGCCTGAACGTCGCACTTCTATGCGGGCAGCGGGGAGCGGTGCGCTGCGTGGGTGTACGGGTGTATCCGATCGCCTTCGGGTGCACTCGCTCGACGATGTCGGATGACCGTTGGCGATGTAGTAGTGTATCGCTGGTTAGCGTCACCACGCGGAGATGAAGCGAAAATGAGCGGGATGATAATTCGCCAGCAAGCACTGCTTGATTTTCTTATTTCACTGGAAAACCACACTGCCTTCTTAGAAAAAAAAACTCACTTTCACTCCTTTCACTGAAGTGAATAGATTTAGAGAAAAAAAACTAATTATTTCCAAGGGTCGCACTCGAAAAATCTTCCAAAACAACGGAGCGCTGGATCGAACGAACTTTCTTCTTTCGCTGAACGAAGTGAGATGTGAAAATATTTGCTGAATAACGGAGTGTAGAGACATAAAAGCCTCCTTTAGCATCACAGGGAAGCCGTCCAAATGAAGACTGTATATCAGCAACAAATTCCGGTGAGGTCTATCTGATTATAACTAAATTTGAACGATACTGCTAAATACGTGCCATCCTCAAAACAGTAAGATTTGATGATGGAAGTGTATGCACAGTACCTAAATCCATTTGATGTTTGTACTGTGTCTATGCGGGGCTTGTTATAAGTGAAAGTGACCTCGGAATGGACGTGAGTAACCAGGCATTCTGAAATGGGTCACTGGAACCCAACAGAGCTATCACCTTCCAACTCCCGGGCTAAAAGTGTTTGTCGATTCGACAACAGTTCGTCTAACTGCAAACATTTTTCTTCCATAAAAACACTGCCGGACGGTGGGCGTTGGATTGTATATACACACACACACACATGCTTGGGTAATTTTGGTTTGGTTGGTAAGTTTTCCTAAACCACAATCATGGAATCACCGTGCCGACGAAGTAATTCGCGACAACGAATGACTCTGTTCTTCTTGTTGGCTTCTGAAATTTCATGATTTTTTTCTTTTCTTGTACGGCACCAATCTCGAATCCTCTTTGAGAACTGATCTGATAGTTTTCCTGGAGACGTCCATATCCTGAGCCAGTTCATATGAAGAACGACAAGGATTTCAGCGAATTCGCTCACGCACCGCCTTTACAAGCCATTTGGTACGTACACTGCAAGGACGACCTGGTTTTTCTTTGGATCGATGGTTTCCCTCATCCTGCATCTTCTCAACGTCCGGTCGATTAATGTGCGGAATATTCCTTCCTTCCGGGTCTCGGCCAGTATCTGGTTGGGACGCTTTCCCGCCAAATGCAACTGCAAAATCCGTTGTCTTTTGAAATCTATATTTTTCTTAGGCACTTCCAGTCGACGGAATCTAGAGAACACTAGTTTGTTTACATAAAAATCAGTCCCTCTTTAAAAGGTTGGCAACCAGATGGCTCTAGCGATGGCTAGAAGAATTCCACACTGAAACAAAATACTATGTCACTTATTTGGGCCTACCCTGCACATCAACATTTTACTGTGTTATAAATAAATTAGGCCATAGTTGGGAACATAGGAACATCCCTTAAAGTGTGTCCACGGTATTCTGGTGAAATCATTGGTTATGTTTCTATGTGAACAGTTAATTTATTCCGCGTGTCAATTTTCTGTATGTCTAGAATGCATTACTAGGCACACCGATTCAATTTTGCCAAATTTAGGCCATTTGACGATCGTGAGGGTAATTTATCAGCTTAAGCAGTGAAATCATGATAGCTAGAAAACAGTGAGAGAACCAAACTCCCGCTCAAGTATACAACTATTAATTTATGAATAACATCTGAAATGTTTCAAAATAAATCGATCATCATGATGCCAACTCAAATTTGCCGATTATTGCTGAATGTATTACATTTTTGATACATAGGCCGAATCTAGGAGCTAGGCTAATATTATATCCCTTTACCCTATATTATGTTATTTTTTTTTTGAAAATCGAGTGGAGGTTGTTGCATCCACCGCACGGGTTGGTGAACGAAGATATTGCTGATTTTACCCCACATCCCCATATTTTTAGATTAAGCCGTTTAGCTATGCTTGAAGGGGATTGCGGTAGTCCAAATAGGCTTAATCGTATGTTGAATTATCCTAGGACGTGCCATCAGTCCGTAAATGGGGACTCGGGAATAAACTTCAATCCACAATTAGTACTGACTGAACTGCCCTTTTGCGATGGTACTGTCCGAATCCTTTTTTTAAGTAGATTCCTTAACTGTACCCTACTAATTGATAATTTAGTACCAGTCAGAGAGGATTTTCTCTCTGAGAAGCCACTAAGTACTAATTAAAGATGAACGTCCGAATGACGTCGCCGAGAACAACCCAGCTGAGTGAAGTTCACCTGGTGCCTACTTGGCGTCCGGTTGCAATTCGGAATTATTGCAGTAGGCTTTGAAGCTAGAAAAAAAATATGTTCTACAAAGTATTTATAATAACAATTTCTACAACTTTGCCGAACATACCATCTCACAATATTTGCTCATAAAAAAGTTAGCGTATACGCCACTCTTGCGTTTAATGCAAGAAAAAATTACTTTCATACAAATTGTACACTTTTTCTTCATGTCTTCCTCAGACTTGACCACCTTAGGATGTTTCCGTAGTGCCTGCTTCATAATAGCCCAGTATTTTTCGATGGGTATTAGTTCCCGTGCTTTGGAGGGGTTCATGTTCTTGGATACGAAAATGACGACCCCGTTGGCTTCGTACTACTCCAGGACAACATTTGAATAGTGGCAAAGATCGTAGGACCGTCGTTTTGTTTCAACAGAGGAGGCAGACGCTTCTATAGACACTCTTTGAGGTAGATCTCGCCGTTTACAGTCCTTCCGGTCACGATCGCTTGCCAAATCATGTATTTCTTGGCAAACTTTGAAAGTTTCTGCTTCCCTACTTCCTCTGGATCAAACTTGTGCTGGGTGATCAAGAACAGTCTCATCATCTATGATGAGGCAATGAGGCTTCATCAGCATGTGGGTGTAGAGTTTCCGAGCCCGTGACTTTCACACCGTATTTTGCCATTCGTCACGATTTGGAGCCGTTCTGCACTTTGTACGTATGCAATCCCTGCCGGTCCTTGGCTCTCTGAACGAAAGACTTGGACAGTTTCAACTTTTTGGTCACATCCTTGACCGAGGCATTGGGATTCCGCTTAAACGCTTTCACGATACGCTTGTGATTCTGATCACTAATAGAACATCCATTCTGACCGCATTTTTCCTTCCGCCCGATGCTCAGAGTTTCGTAGTAACGTTTAATCACACCACTCACCGAAGACAGCACGATTTCGAGTTGTTTTCCGATGTCCAAATTAGAAAGTTGAGGATTTTTCAGGTCCTCCTTTAGCTCAGTCGGTAAAGGCGCAGCTACAAAACAACACCATGCTGGAGGTGGCTGGGTTCGATTCCCGGTCTGGTCTAGGAATTTTTCTTCTTTAAGGAAAATTTCTCGACTCCCTGGGCGTAGTACTTGCCACACAATCATACTAATGCAAAAATGGTACCTGGCATCGAAAGCTCTCAATAAATTACTGTGGAAGTGCATTTAAAACACCCAAGTTGAGTGCAGGCAATAAGCGAATAGTGAAAAACAATAAGCTTGAAATGCTAACGAAAGAAGGATTTTCCAGGTGCTTGCACAAAATCAATTCGTGACGTTGCTTTTTTTTCTATTTTCGACAAATTGACAGCGATAAAAATACAACCACAACAAAACACTCTAAACTACTTCTACCCAACTTTTCAAGAGAAAATGCCCAATGGGTAATTTTCTACATCGTTATTTTTTCGTGATGCAATTTGATGTGAGACACCCCTTAGAAATCGAATGGAGGTGGTGCACGGGTCGGCGCACGAAAATATTATTGATTTTACCTCACTTGCCCCGTATTTCCGAATTATGCCCATTTATCTGCACTAAAAAAATATTTCACTTCGCAGCTACTGGAAGCACATGTAGATATTTTCCAATAGTTAAATAAGTGATTTGCACACGAACATCACATTGTAAGGGAAATTCTACTTGACTAATCATTTACACACATAAGACATATGTTTGTTGGGGCTGCGGTAGTCGTCCAAATAGGTCTGGTCTCATGTAAAATTTTCCGTCAGCGTAAAAAAAACAGTCAAAGCGCTTACGTCACAAAACCACTCAAATTATTGGCAGAAGCATGTCAGGAGCTCACATGGGTGAAGAAGCTGTTAGCAGATGTCAAAGAAGAGATCTCGAAGCCGGTGCCAACCTTTGAAGACAACCAAAGCTGCATCAAGCTAGATCGAGAATCGAGAAGCGTTAAAAACACATTGAGACAAAGTACTTCTATGTTAGGGACGTGCAGGAGAAAAAACAAATTTTGTTAAAATATTGTTCCACCGAAGTAATGCTTGCAGACATTCTAACTAAACCTCCTGCAGCATTGCAAAATTAGATTGTTGAGAGAGCAATTAGTGCTAATGCCGGATAAGATTGAGTAGGAGTGCTGGAGTAAGCGATCAAAACCAGCAGTAGGCTGTGACTTACAACATGTAAAAAAGCAATATATATGTAAATGTCTGTCTGTCTGTCTGTCTGTCTGTCTGTCTGTCTGTCTGTCTGTCTGTCTGTCTGTCTGTCTGTCTGTCTGTCTGTCTGTCTGTCTGTCTGTCTGTCTGTCTGTCTGTCTGTCTGTCTGTCTGTCTGTCTGTCTGTCTGTCTGTCTGTCTGTCTGTCTGTCTGTCTGTCTGTCTGTCTGTCTGTCTGTCTGTCTGTCTGTCTGTCTGTCTGTCTGTCTGTCTGTCTGTCTGTCTGTCTGTCTGTCTGTCTGTCTGTCTGTCTGTCTGTCTGTCTGTCTGTCTGTCTGTCTGTCTGTCTGTCTGTCTGTCTGTCTGTCTGTCTGTCTGTCTGTCTGTCTGTCTGTCTGTCTGTCTGTCTGTCTGTCTGTCTGTCTGTCTGTCTGTCTGTCTGTCTGTCTGTCTGTCTGTCTGTCTGTCTGTCTGTCTGTCTGTCTGTCTGTCTGTCTGTCTGTCTGTCTGTCTGTCTGTCTGTCTGTCTGTCTGTCTGTCTGTCTGTCTGTCTGTCTGTCTGTCTGTCTGTCTGTCTGTCTGTCTGTCTGTCTGTCTGTCTGTCTGTCTGTCTGTCTGTCTGTCTGTCTGTCTGTCTGTCTGTCTGTCTGTCTGTCTGTCTGTCTGTCTGTCTGTCTGTCTGTCTGTCTGTCTGTCTGTCTGTCTGTCTGTCTGTCTGTCTGTCTGTCTGTCTGTCTGTCTGTCTGTCTGTCTGTCTGTCTGTCTGTCTGTCTGTCTGTCTGAACCTCATAGGCTCGAAAACTACTGAACCGATCAGCGTGCAATTTTGTATCGATGGGGCCGAAAAAGGTTCTTATGATGGTTTGAGACCCCACCCTTCTCTGGAAAGGGGGGCTCCCATACAAATTACTAATACTAAAATTGTTTTTATTTATCATTCTTTATCATAAATACTAACTTACAATCTCAAGTGGCTCTTCAGCTTTGTTTAGTGTGTTTTATGTGTTTAGTGTGTTTTGTGTGTTTTATGATTTAAATTAATTTTCAGATCAGCCCTTGGGGCATTCTTTGTTTAAAATTTGATAACCTACTTTCCCATACAAATGAAACACTATTTTCTACATAACTCATCAACTAATCAAGCAAAGGAAACCAAATTTAGCATGTGAGAATTTTTAGAAGCATAAAATGATTCTATGGTAGTTTGAGACCCCTCCCCTTTCTGGAAGGAGAGACTCCCATGTAAATGAAACAGAAGTTTCTGCATAACTCAAGAACTAATCAAGTAAATGGAACCAAATTTTACATGTGGAGTTTTCTGGAAGCAAAAAATGTTTCTATGGTGGTTTGAGATCCCTGGGGTCTGTAAGGGGGGGGGGTTCTCCCATACAAATGAAACACAAATTTCTGCATAACTCGAGAACTTATCAAGCATATGGAACCAAACTTGGCATATGGAGGTTTTTGGAGGAGAGAAATGTTTTAATGGTAGTTTGAGACTCCTCCGTCCTCTGGAAACTCGAGAACTACTCAAGTAAATGGAACCACATTTGGCAGGGAGAGGTTGTCGAAGGCAAAAAATGTTTCAATGTTAGTTTGGGACCCCCATACACATGAAACACAAATTTCTTCATAACTCGAAAATTAATCGAGCAAATGGAACTAAATTTGGCAGGTGTAGGTTTTTGAAAAAAGCTAGAAATGTATCTAAGGTGACTCGAGAACCCCTCGTGTTTCTATAAGGGGAGCTCCCATACAAATGAAACACAACTTTCTGCATAACTCGAAAATTAATCAAGCATATGGAACAAAATTTAGCATGTGGAGGTTTTTGAAAACATTAAATGTTTCTAAGGTGACTCGGGACCCTCTCTTCTTTCTGAAAGAGAGGGTTTCCATACAAATAAAACACAAATTTCTGCATAACTCAAGAACTAATCAAGCAAATGGAACCAAATTGGGCAGGTGCAGAGGTTTTTGAAGGCAGAGAAATGTTTCAATGGTAGTTTGAGACCCTCCACCCTCTGAAAGGAGGGGGCTCCCTCTTAGAATGAAACACAAATTTCTGCATAACTCGAGAACTGATCAAGGAAATAGAACCAAATTTTGCAGGTGGTGGTTTTTTAAGGCGAGATATGTTTCTTTGTTGGATTGAGACCCCTCCGCTTTCTGGAAGGGGGGCTCCCATACAAATGAATCACAATTTTTTACATAACTCAAGAACAAATCAAGCAAATGGAACTAAATTTTGCATGTGTAGGTTTTTGGAGGCGAGAAATAGTTCTATGGTAGTTTAAGATCCCTCCCTCGCTTTTAGGGGAGGGGGTTTCTCATGAAACAGAAATTTCTGCAGAGCTTGAGAACTATTCTAGTAAATCAAACTACATTTGGCATATGGGGGTTTTAACAGGCAGGATTTCCATACATAAAAAAATGAATTTCTGTGTGTCTGACCCTTATAGACTCGGTAACTACAGAACCGATCGGCGTGAAAATGTGTATGCAGGGGTTTTTGGGGCTGAAGAAGGTTCTTATGATTGTTGAAACAAATGAAACACAAATTTCGGCATTACTCGAGAACTAATCAAGCAAATGGAACAAGAAATTTGGCATTTGGGGGTTTGAAAGCAATGATTGTATGGTGATTTGAGACCCCTCTCTCCTCTGAAAGGGGGGGTGGGGCTATCAGACAAATGAAACACAAATTTCAATCAAAAATGAGAATTACCCAGGTAACAAAAGCACAAAATGTGTATTTGATGGTTAAGAAGCATCTGATAAAACTTTGAACCCCTTCTTAGTCAAGAAAAAAAAAACTCATTCCGAAAACCAACCATAAAAGTGCCAGTTCTATTAAATTTTTATTCATTTAGCTGCAAGCGTAGCAACGAACGCACCGGGTTCAGCTAATAGAAAATAAATTCTTTCTTTCTCGTAACAACCATCAGGCGAAGAGGTTCAGTCTCGGGCTTGCACCCATTTTCCAATATTTTAGCATACACCATAATCTTAAATTCAGCTATTGAACCAAGTTATCGGTAAATTTATCCAATTGCACAAAATTACTATTTACAACACTGGTCACAACATTTCAATTTCGTTGTCAGGAAACCCTAATTTCATTGTAAATAACAATAGGTTATTTGAATATAATTATTTCAAGATTGTATTCTGATGATGATATGCGATAAACGATTCTTCCATTTATAGAAAGCGGTCTCTATCTTCAGAAATAACACCGGCTAAAATGTGAAACGATGGTTTCAATATCTCTAGATGAATTTCAGATCGTTTATTAATGATTCTCATTTCACCAATATCTGATCCATTACATTCAAAACCAGGAACTATTAAAACCAAACATAATACCCTCCCACAGCATTTGCTCACAATTTCGTGTGAAAGGATTTCATAGCGAAAGGAATTTTAATATTACAAGTAGAAAGACTTCAGCCATCATCCGTTGAGTAGTGGTTTACATAGTTCGAATGCCATCAGCTGCTCCTCCACCCGAGTTGTAAAAGAAACTTACTTTCGACTTTGCTGTAACACTCCAGAGGAGATCATTCTGCATTGCAGCTCTCTCGGCACTTCCAACATCATCATCGGCATCTCAAGGAGATAACAATATACGGTAAGTACGAACATAGAGGAGCTGGCTCGGAAATCGGAAAACGGGGTAGAATGGGAAGTTGAAATTTTTAGAACATATTCCGAATTTTCGTCAAAATTCGCTTCAGCGGCTAAATTGCTTTGGAACACATGCATTCGGAACTAATGATTGAACTTGGTCAAAAAGAAACTCACAACCATGATTCGTTATACCCACACTTCCCCCATCTCCCTTCGAGCGCACAATGTTCGACTCATTTCCTAAGAGGAATGCAAAAGATCTTCCACCGCCACCTCACCCGTCCATGGTTCGGATAATGTTGGACTATGGTTGCAATAAAATATAATGCGATTCTAAGCTATTGAATGAAATTGAAAATTTCCCCCATGCCCATTTACGAGCGTACTCCTTTCTTCGACGAGCAGTAGCAAGAAAAAAAATAAGGTAGCAAAAAAAAACTTCGGAAGATCCTTGAAACTGGCAGAGAAGATGGTATAGTTACCGGTTGCGAAGGACTTCCCTACATCCTGATCCTGGCAGACGGGACAAATGACAATGGGATGAGTCTGCTCGGAGTGAGGTGAATCGACTGCTAGCCCGACCCCCCCGAATGCGAGTGGCTGGTAATAATGACAGGAAAATATGCTTAAATGTGAACAACGGTTTCTTGATGGTTACCTCTTTTTAGGTAGTCGATAGTTTGGTCGGTATGCAAATAATGTGAAAAAAAGACATCAGCATAATGATGACGAGCTCTTTTCAGGTTCTTTTATCGCCACTAGCCGTTCGAATGGTAATTTGAAAATGTAACCAGGGTTTGGTACTGAGTGTTTGCTGTTTAGGAACTGAAGTTGAGGGGAATTTTGAGTGGATAGAAATTATCGCTACAATGTTCATTTGGTTGAGCTCCATAGCTCCATGAATCGACCAAAACAATTAAATAAATAATTTTGAAGGTTATGTACATTTATTGATCGTATTTTTAAGTTGAGGAGTTATAATTTTAACATCTTCAATTAAAAATTCATTCACACTTGTATTTCCAGACTTGGAGTCGGTTTAAGTAAAAATGTAAAAAAAACACTGAAAATCAAAATTCATGATTATAGACTGGAAAACTTCAATACTTTTTTGCATAACATTAAACCTCATAGTAAGACTTTATATATTCATTTTAAGGAATAGAAATTGTTTGTATTTGACCTGTTGACTCAAGCAACCTATAGTTCGGATTTTACTTGAAAAACGAACTCAGAGATTCACAATTGGTTTAAATAAGATTTTTTTGAACTTTCTTTAGTATCCGATAATATCTATTTATTATATATCACCGTCTTTAAATTGACGCATAGACTGAATTATTCAACTTACAAACTGTATATTACTACTAATCCTATTTTTAAACACGTTTTTTGACAAATTAAATTTAAATTCATCACAGACAACATTGAACGAGCGAAGACATGAATGACATAGTGGGTTATTATAGCCGTAGTTTGTTCTATGATATGGAACTACAAATAACGGAGAATTCCGGAACCATCGAGCAGGAATGTTGAACGCAATCTGTGTGAGCAGTTCAGAGCAGTCTATAGTTCCCGCAATTACATCGAAGACGAATATCCGCTGCATCGTAACTCGTCTAACTGATAGTGGCTCCAATGCTATGAGCCGGCATCGGTCTGAGTAGGGAGGAAGATTGACGGAGTCGTTCTGTTACGCCCTTTGGCGATGAAGCTCCTTCTATGCGATCACCGACCGCACCCTCTGCTAGACAGAGATTGTCACCGATTGACGTTTAGCTAGAGATAGCAAAAGTGGAACAATGGACACATGTCAATAATAGGCAAAGTTGGAAAGTGCAAGCATCATTCTTTTTGAGATCTATTACTACTTTTTTAGATTTATTGTTTTTTTTTTTAAAAGGTAATTGCTTAAAATAGCAGATGACATGTATCGGTCTAATCGAGAGCTTCGAGATCAGTTGCGTTATTTGCAAGAAACCCAGATCGAGGAAAACCGGAATCACAAGGCATAACTAGCGGCATTGACACAGCGTTACGAGGAAACTCTACGTTTGCAACAGCCTGTATTGCCAAGTACATCACGACAATATCGAACTGGTGCCATAAGAAAAAATTACAATGCTGTCGGGGAATTCCGTTTGCCTCAGGGGGACAATATGGAAATGCAAAGTAAGGCTTCGTCCAAAGGATCCAGGAATTCCGAAAGGATTCGTGAGCTGCAGCGTAAAGCGTTAGAAGACCGTCAGGCTCTGGAGAAGAAGCAACTAGAAAAAAGGCTGGCGCTTGAACAGGCGCAGGCCGAACAAAGTGGTGAAAGTTCATGTCAGGATGATGACTTCGATGACATGTCGAAAATTGCGAATTGGTTGGAGAAGACGGGTATGAATGATCAAACACCTCTACCTGCGTACCAGGCCTTTCCCATAAACGAACGTTTATCCTTCCGCACACCAATTTCTCAACGGTGTGAAGAACCTTTAAACAATCGACAATTGGCAGGACGGCACACTGTGAAGGACTTGCCAAGATTTGGAGGGGATCCGGAAGACTGGCCAAGATTCTTAGCGGCGTATGAGCGAACCACGCGGATGTGTGCTTTCCGTAATGAGTTGTTGGACCATCTTGAAAGATGTCTGTATGATCGTGCCCTCAATGCTGTTAGAAGCTTGATGTTGCATCCCGAAAATGTTCCTGTAATCATCCAACGTCTGAAGATGCTGTTCGGAAATCCAGAGGTAATCGTCGAAACTATGGTAAGGCGAATCAGGGCAATGCCAGCGCCAAGAGCAGATAGGATGGACACAATCATAGACTTTGGTGTGGCTGTACAGAACCTCTGCGCTACGGTAAAGGCCTGCGAAATGGATGAGTGTCTGTACAATGTGGCTACAAGAACTCGTCCATCATGTAGTACAAGAACTCGTCCATCAGCTTCCTGCTACGATAAAGATGAACTGGGCTATCTATAGACAATCGAAGCGAACGGTTTCGTTTTCAGAATTTAGTGAGTGGATTGGGCAATTAGTTGACGCTCTGAGCAAGGTAACTAGACCATGCACAAGTGGGAAATGCACCAAGCAACCAGAAAGACGCAACCGCAAGGAAGAAGCTTATTTGAACACTCACATGGAGGCTGCCGAAAACAAGACCGGACAAAAGGTATGCTACGCCTGCGGCAAGGGCTGTCTGACGTTGGACAAATGCGAAAATTTCCTGAAGATGAATCCACAGTCACTGTGGACAGTTATCAAGGATAAAAAGCTGTGTAGAAAATGCTTGAGAAATACGTTTCAAGGCCTGTGAAGTGAACACCCCCTGTCGAAATAATGGTTGTTCTTATTTGCACCATCAGCTTCTACATGATGATCAGAGGCATACGCAGGAATTTTTTGGTCAAGCCAGCACATTGAATAAGTTCACACCGTCTTGCAATACCCACCATTGTTGTCTCGGAACGATCCTCTTGAAGTACGTCAAGGTCACCATACATGGAAAAGCAAGGTCTATCACCACGTATACATTGTTGGATGACGGATCAACATGTTCACTAATGGAGCACAGTCTTTGGGAAGATCTTGGTTTATCTGGCGAGAAGTTTCCGCTGTGTGTCAACTGGACCAGTGGTCAAGCCCAATACGAGTCTAATTCTGTTCAATGTGTGATACAGTTATCTGGAGAACAAGAGTGTAGCCAACGGAGCTTTTCATGCACCGTTCACACCGTCGAAAGCCTGCAGCTACCATCGCAAAGCGTATCGATGGACGATATCTCTGAGCATTACAGTTACCTTAAGGGACTTCCAGTGGAGTCATATGACGACGTTCAACCACGTATAATTCTCGGAATCGACAACATTCGAATGGGGCATCCGCTGCACTCAAGGGAAGGCCAGGACAATCAACCCGCTGCAGCGTTAACTCGGCTAGGATGGATCATATATGGCCATTGCTCTATCATCGATAAGACCAAGCAGAAGGAACGCAAAAACACCTACAGTTATCACATCTGCCAATGTGAAACTCTACATAGTGCTGTGAAAGAGTATTTTTCGCTAGATAGCCTTGGGATACAGACAAACACCAAGTACTGATGTCCCGGGACGATGAGCGAGCACTAGACCTGCTTAAATCCGGAACCTTCCAGAAAGGTATGCGCTCCGAGTCTGCCTTGTTATGGAGGTTTAATGATGTTCAGCTACCTTACAGTAAACCAATGGAAACGCTTCAATTCCGTTGTTTAGAAAAACGAATGCAACGTGAACCGGAGATGGCTGCTGCCCTTCGAGCGAAGATTCAGGACTACGAGATGAAGGGATACATTCAGAAATTGTCGGCCACAGAGGAGCAGGCACCGAGAAGTCGTATTTGGTATTTGCCGATTTTTCCAGTAACGAACCCAAACAAACCCAACAAGTTTAGAATCGTCTGGGGCGCCGCTGCCAAAGAGCACGGAGTATCGCTGAATACCTTTCTCCTTAAGGGTCCAGATCAACTGAAGTCTGTACCGTCTGTTCTGCAACGGTTTCGGGAGTTTCGAGTTGGTGTTTCAGGAGACATACGCGAGATGTTCCACCAAGTTTTGACAAACGAGGAGGATAAACATTGCTTAAGATTCTTCTGGATAGCTGACCCTCAAGATCCGAATCCATCGGTGTATGTGATGAACGTTATGACTTTTGGGGCGGCGTGCTCGCCAAGCTGTGCCCAATATGTCAAAAATCAGAACGCTGAACGATTCGCCCAAGAAATGCCAGAAGCTGTGGATGCCATCATTAACGATCATTATGTGGACGATATGCTTTCTAGCGTCGAGAGTGAGGATGAAGCTGTGAGACTGGCGACTAGTGTTCGTTTTATTCATGCTCAAGCGGGTTTTGAAACACGAGGATGGCTTTCAAATTCCAAAGCTGTTGTTGACGCGATGAAAAGCCCATTAACTTCGAAGAAAGATCTCAACATAATCTCCCAAGTCGCCACTGAAACGATTCTCGGGATGTGGTGGAACACTTCTACAGATACTTTCACCTTCAGGCTGCCCACCAGATTGAATCAGGAGGAAGGGCTGTTTTGCGGTCAGCGAGCTCCAACAAAGCGCGAAATGTTACGAGTTCTAATGACGATCTTCGATCCATTAGGGCAAACGTTCTGATGTACCTGAAGATTCTCTTGCAAACGGTATGGCGGAATGGAACCGGGTGGGACGAGCCGATAGCTGATCAGCAACTGGCAAAATGGCGTAGATGGCTCGCAGTTCTGAGTCAAGTAGAAGTTGTGTCCATACCAAGATGCTATCGAGTTCGAACCTCACCGTCAACGAAAACCAACACGGCGCAACTGCATATTTTTGTGGATGCCAGTGAGAGTGGATATGCTGCAGTTGCTTACTTACGCTTAGAAGAAGAAGGAGTAATCGAATGTGCCTTTATGACAGCGAAAACGTGTGTAGCACCGTTGAGATTCGTGTCGATTCCCCGTCTCGAATTACAAGCGGCTGTAATAGGAGCAAGGCTGGCCAAATCGATTGTCGAGCAACACCGAATAATCATTCACGAACGATTCTTCTGGACAGATTCGAAGGATGTAATTTGTTGGCTGGATTCTGATCACCGTTTTTATAGTTAATTTGTTGCATTTCGAGTTGGGGAGATACTGGAAAGCACGGAGTTGTCTGAATGGCAATGGGTATCAACGAAACTAAACGTTGCCGACGAATGGCTAGCTTTGCGGAAACGTGCTGGAACTACATCAGACCATCATGTCAAGGAAGCAATTGTCAATTTTGAAAATGTCTCCAGCTGGAATCGACTCCTACGCTCACTCACTTGGGTTCTACGATTCACTCGCAATGTTCAGGCCAAATTGCGAGGGCACTCACCGTTGGTTGGAATTCTGACACAAGAAGAACTACAAGAAGTAGAACTGTACATCTATAAGCAGGCACAAGTAGCTGCGTACGCCGAAGAGAGAGCACTGGTTACCAAAGCAACATCATCAGAGCTGAGAAACTATAAGTTGCCGAAGAAAAGTTCGCTCAAAGGTTTGTCGATGTACATGGATGAGCATGGCTTGCTGCGCATGCGTGGTAGAGGTCAACTATGTGCATATGCTGGGCCGTATGCATCCAACACCATTTTGCTACCAAGAGATCATCACGTTACATCCCTCGTTGTACGTTCGTTTCATGATCGGTATCATCATCTTAACCATGAGACTGTCGTGAATGAGCTGCTACAGAAATACAGGATTCCTAAATTACGCAGATTATGCTACAGGATCCGCAACCAATGCCAAGTCTGCATGAACAACAGAGCACGTCCGGAGCCCCCGATGATGGCCAATTTACCGCGTGCTAGACTGGCTGCATTTTTCAGACCATTCTCATACACAGGCGTCGACTATTTTGGCCCTATGAACGTTGTAGTAGGTGGTCGCGTCCAAAAACGATGGGGAGTTCTCTTCACTTGTATGACGGTACATGCGATACACATTGAGATAGCGCATACACTCAACACTGACTCATGCATCATGGCCATTAGAAATTTTATGGCACGACGTGGGACACCCTTACAGTTCTTCAGTGACCGAGGAACTAATTTCATTCGTGCCAACCGAGAGTTGCGAGAAGCCTTCCAGAAGATCAACCACGATAAACTATTGAAGAACATTGTGTCGTCTGAATTAAAATGGTCCTTCAATCCACCGAGTTCACCTCACATGTTCGTGGGAATGGTTAGTGCAATCGGTGAAGAAAGTCTTGAATCAACTGAAGCTACCCCGACATCCTACTGATGAAGTTCTGTGCAACACATTCGCCGAAATTGAGTATGTCATCAACTCTCGGCCACTTATGTACATTCCGTTTGATGATGAGACTGCACCAGCATTAACACCTAATCATTTTTAATGGGTTCGTCAAGTGGATGTAAACCAATGATCTCCTTCGATGATACGTCTACTACGCTACGGAACAATTGGAAAACTTCACAGATGTATGCGAATCAATTTTGGCACCGATGGGTTCGCGAATATCTGCCAACGATCTGTCGACGAACGAAGTGGCATCAGTCCACGAAGCCTATTCAAGTGGGAGATATCGTAGTAATTTTAGATCAAGACCTACCACGTAACGTGTGGCCCAAAAGGAGAGTCGTTGCTACAAGGAACAAAGATGGTCAAGTTCGGAGTGCCACGATCCAAACCAGCAAAGGGATATATGAACGACCAGCGGTCAAAATCGCGGTTCTGGACGTCGGAGCAAAACTGAGTAAGCAGGATGTTGCATCCAGCGTACTGGGGAGGATTGTTATGCCCTTTGGCGATGAAGCTCCATCTATGCGATCATCAACCGCACCCTATGCTAGACAAGAGATCGTCACCGATTGACGTTAGGCAATCAGGTAGTATTTCGAGAAGTAGAACAATGACACATGTCAACAATAGGCAAAGTTGGAAAGCACAAGCATCATATTTGAGATTTCGTTGTTACTTCTATAGGTTTATTGTTTCTTTCCAACGGTAATTTCTTAAAATTAACATATTAGGCATATTGAAACTATTGTAATCCTTTTCTCAATATATCTACAGTTTCGTGAAAACAAAACTATAGTATTTATATTAGACCGAACTCCGGATAATTGAAACGAGAAGTCAAAGCACTAAACGTAAGTTTCCGAGCCAAATATTGTTTTATAATAGCAATTAACACTGAACCAAACCAATCATGTTGCAGGAAAAATTTAACGTCGAAAATAAAGACCGTTACATTTACGGAAATTGTTTCGATTGATTCGTCAAACTGTCATTTGGATTCAAAACTTTGTTTTCATTCGCTGATCTACTGCTTCTGTGTTCATTGAATAACTTCGGATTGACGTTACATCAATGTATTAATAAATACAAAATTTGTGCTAATGTAGCCTTATATCCAATCATTTTGAATGCATGGCTGAAATTGGAAAATCACTTCGATAGAATTGCAGATGACCATGACATAGCACGCTATCGGAAGTGCGATCAAATGTTGTCGTGAAAAGGCTCTTCGACCTTAGTGGGGTTGCTCTGGCAGCATGAAAAACAAACACTGGATGGATTCCAAATCTCGCACAAATTCTAGTGAGTCTGCATGCGAAAGTTAAATCATCCATGTTCTGAATGTCCCAGTGAAACAATGATGGATGCTCAAGGTCGCTAGATGTCAGTCACTAGCGGAAATTGTAGCTCGGCTGGCAGCGTAGGACGGATTTTCGATCAATGCAATCACCAACAGCAAGTTCATGCAGACAATCGATCGCAGATCGTGGATATTCTCTGCCAACGTCGAATACATCCGTCGTGAAGCTGGTCGCCGAATACTATGGATACGCTCAGCAGTAAACGCGGGATGAAGTAGTGATGCGTATCGATAGCGGTGAACTGGTTAGTTCTCACTTTGGACGAGTGGACATGTCTATGCAACAAGGTCTACTTGAATGTGAATGCCCATTTCGCTGATGGATCATTCTACTACCTGGGTCTCTGCAAATCTCGTGGATTACTGCCTGCTGAAAAGGGTTTTGGAAATGGTCGATGACATGGTTCGGAAATTCGGTATTAAGGATGGAAGCATTGTAGCATCATCGACTGACGGAGCTCGAGTGATGACGAGGTTGGATGATTGTCTGATTAACTTCATCAGCAGTGTTACAACCGTGCGATTCACTTGATAGTTCTTTGCGATGTCCTGTACAAGTGTTCAGCCACCGGTATGGAATTGGAATGAGGATCGAGATAGCGACGATTTGGATAGTGATAACTACGATGATGATGTTGGTTCTTCGGGTATATGTATTGGAATGTTGGTGTTCAAATTAACGAAAACAGCTAATTTATTTCAATTATAGACTTGTGCACCACGCGATTTGGAGAGTCCCTGAAACGTATTCGAAGAGTCTTGACTTTTTTTATCGAAAATCGCCTGTTAAGAATGCACTGCTTCAAGAAAAAATGACGAAAATGTTACATAAACCACTTCAACTGTTTGTGGACGTCTAAACTCGTTGAATCTCGACTAAAACGATGCTGGAGTACTTCGTTCACGGTTTTGATTGCATCATAGAGACACTTTCCCAAATAGGCTCTTCGGGTCTTATGTTGGACAGTGATTTCTGAGGTTGCAAAAAGCTTCAGGGAGCTCTGCAGCTAATCAGATCTCGCTTCGGAAGCATTGAAAGACGATGATGCTGCATTGCTGTCTGGGAAAGGCAGCTTGAGTTTCTTGTATTCGAAGCTTTTGAAAAGTAGCTCCGATGTTGGGTCTTCCGTTGTACAACGCAAGTGCCAGCAGAACTGGAAAGCTCATTGAAAACGCAAATGATTATGTTCATCAAGGAACTGGGAGTTCGATTGTTGCAAGACTGCCAAAGACAGACCGATGATGATGCTGTTGAGTTGAATGCTGGATTGTCCTGTGTGTATGACGATTCAGGATCGACACCATCGAGCATGCGTGAAGAACTGAATCGGCTATAAAGGAATAGCCAACCCGTCCCAGACTGGTTCGGCAATGATTGATTTTTCAAAAGTAATTGCGAAAGAGCTGCCACTTTTTGAGCTACTGATAAGTTGAGCCCGAATCTTGAAATCATTTTCGACGGCTCAAAATCAATCAAACCGACGTCAACCGATAGCGAGCGCATCTTTTCGAAATCCGGAAATATCTGTTCTAAAAAGCTACCCTCACTGGCCGATGAAAGCATTAATAACATTTGCTTCACGAAGTCGTATTTTCAGAGAACGAATTCATATTGATAAGACCAGTTACTTGATTAGAACCATTGTTTTTTTTATTGATGAATAAAACATATTCCTAACCACAAAATTGCGTTTTAGAACACACTGAAAAATTTCTGGATCCGGATTTCCCGGGACAAGCAAGTTTTATCCCGAATCCCAGGACAAGCAAATTGGTTAGGAAATGGAATCCTCTACTACGAACCAACGCAATAGAGGGTTTTCAAGGCGTAGATATCGGGTGAAGTCCGACGCGTGACGACGAATGGAATCCCAATACAGAAAAGAGCCTTGGCAGTCATAGCACAGAGAACAGACATGGATGTCCATATACCTTTTCTTGAAAAACGTGTGTAAAAGTGGGGGGGGGGGGGGGGGGGGGGGGGGGGCAGCCAGTATAAGAAGCAAGTGTAGAGAAAAAAACAAACAAAATGTTCAGGTTATGTGCTTGGCTTTTTATTGACGATCATTGACATGACAGTTATCACACAACTGCAGCGCCGCCTACCAGGAGCATAACGACATACATTTGAAATGTCGGTTTAAAGTTTTACACAAATAGCAGACCGAAGATGAACGTCTTGTTCTCTGTGGTCATAGTGCTGATGTGTTCGTTGAATCTGAGCTTCTAATCGATGGTATTTCGAAGGTCACGAATGGATGACACACGTTCCAGTGTTGTCGTTTCCATTTTGTATTCATGAAGAATATGGTTATGGCATTGCCTGAAGGAAATGATTTTACATTTGTTGTTTTTTTTTTATTTGTCGTCAATCATTTCGCAGACCTTGTTACATTTTTGCTTAACATCTAAGAGTTTTTAATTAACTATTGTCTAGTTAGCCTATCAAAAAACAACTTTTTAAGTGTATTTTTATTCATTGTGATATCAATCGTTTGGCTATATGTATTGAAACAGGACATCATTCTATTAGGAGAAGCATTTTTGGCATAGTTCGCTCTTTGATTGTTAATAAAAAAAATAAATTTCTATTTCTTGGAGAGCGAGTAGGAGCATAAAAATTCAAGTATTCTTATATTTCTGGACTGTTTATTCATTGCTCAATAACATCAGCTATGAAAGCAATCATTGCGAACTCTTCGCCTTTGAAGTTCTACTAAATATCTAATTAATTAACAAACATCTCGAGTCATATGATAGTAACTGGCAGACGTGTCCTATCTATTTTTTTTTGGACCAACACACCACACTCTCTGAACCGATTCAACGCGGTTTATATATGTTCCTTTTAAACCTGTGAGATCCTGAGGGTGTGAGCTGCTGTTTTTTAGTGGAATACCTGTAACTAAAGAAAGTATGAGAAGAATGATTATCAATTTCTCCTCTTTAATTCCAACTACCTATATTGCTTATCTTGACAGATACGTGATTTCGTCTACAAATGTGGATTTCTTCAGTGTCGTGTACTACTCGATACCAGTAACAGTCGAGTTTTAGTACACGACACTGAAGAAGCCTGCACATTGTAGACGCAAATACGCGTATCTGTGAAGATAAGCAATAAAGGTAGTTGGAATTAAATGGAAATTACTAATCATTCTTCTCATATGTTTCTTGATATGAAGCCCAAGCAACGCTACAGTATTCTAGTATGGGCCTCACATATGCCACGTATAGTTTTTTTTTAATGTGTAAGGATGGTTTTGAAAACTATATCTTTTAATAAAACTCTAGAACATCCTGGGAGTAGTGAAAAGAGGCTAGGTCCGGCCAAAAAATTGTGGGAACGTTGTGTGTTTTGAGAAACGGAAGCAGTCGTTTTTTTTTCAGGCATTCATTCTTGTATACTTGACCATTTACAGTTGAAGTTATCACGAAAGGCTTGCTCCGTTTACCACACGAACAAATCCCCTGCCAAATCATGAATTTCTTCGGGAACTTTGACACTTGCTGTTTCCTAGGAGACACTTGAACATCGAACTTGTCTTTCGCAGTCACATACTGGTTGCCAGGAATATGTTTAAAGTCCGCTTTTACGTGTGTTTCATCGTCCATGATGCAGCAGTGTGGTTTCGTCAACATTGTGTGTACAGCTTACGCGCACGTGTTTTAGCTGTCCTATTCTGTTTTTCACGGTATTGAGCTGAATTATGCATGAACGGAGCCTGGCCCATTTCTTGGCTTTCTGAACGAAACTTTTGGTCAAGTGCAGGTTTTTCATGACATCCCAAATGAACAGATGGATTTGCGTTTAAAGGCAGCAACCACTCGCTTGTGATCCTTCACACAGTACGGAGCACTTTTTCTACCACTCACCTTCTTCCGATCGACAGTTAAACGTTCGCCGAAACGTTTTATGACACGAGACACTGTAGACTGGTGAATTTTCAACATCTTTCCGATGGCTCGGTGCGAGAGAAGCGGGTTGTCGAGGTGCGTGTTTTAAATGTTCTTGCGCACTTGCTGTTCCCTTTGACTCCATTTTCGAAACTCAAGCAGTGTTAACAATACACGCTGAGGTCATTGCACTAAAAATTTCGTTGAAATCAACCCAAAGGGCGAAATGTTACAGCTTATTTGATGGTATAATTTTATCTGTGGACTCTCTACACCTTGTAGGTGATAGATGTGATATAAATTTTGGATTTTCTTACTATTCAAACTATGATATTGTGGAAACGCACAGAAACGGTGCTGCACTCGCGGTCGTTCAAATTGAATGCGATGAAAGCCGATTTTAAGCAAATTCCGGGGTTGGAGTTTTTCACCGGCAAGAGCAAGTTCTATGTGGACGACAAATTTAAGAAGAAGAAAATGTCGAAGTTCGCCTCCAAATATCTCATTTGGTAGGCCATCTGCTCTTGCGGACTGAGGAGTGAGCCTTTCGTGACAAAGGGCATAGTAAATGGCGAGATCTACAAATCTGAGTGCCTCGAGAAGCGCCTTTGCCGTTCTTGCAGCAGCACGACGAAGCTCCGCTATTTTGGCCAGATTTGGTATCATGCCACTATTCTAAAAAGTGTCCTGGAGTGGTATGAGGCCAATTCTGTCCATTTTGTTCCAAAGGACATGAATCCGCCAAACTGTCCGGAGCTGCGTCTGGTGGAGCAGTACTGGGCAATGATGAAGCGGGAACTTCGGAAGAGCAAGAAGACAGTCAAAGACGAGAAGGACATGTTAAGAAAATGGAAAAAAAAACTGAGAAACTGGTACCGGATGACACTATAAAGACTTTGATGGAGGGCATCAAGCGAAAATGCGTTCAATTTTACACTCAAGGCTCCATCGATTAACTTTTTTTTTTATTTTTGAAGTAAATATATGTATAAAACTACCCTAAAATTTTGGTTTGATTCTAAACATTATAAGAAAATTGGCATGACATTTTCGGTGTCGCAATAATTTCGTGTTCGCCCTTTATATACGTTTCGTCGTCCATCACACAGCAGCCTTATTTTGTCCGAATTTTCGCGGCCCGTTTTTGGCGCCCATCGCGGTTTGGGATTTTTTGTACCTTGTACGTATGTAGTCCGGTTCTCTGCTTTTTGTTCTGGAATCCGCGCCACGCGACGCTGCTTTCTTTAGCCAAATCACGGCTTGAGACGTTGAGATTTGCTTTAATCATCCGCTTCACCTTTCCCTCCGTCTTTTTGTTCTCCGGTCCCGGTTTTCTTCCAGCTCCTTTGCCGTGGTCCAACGTCAACCGCTCCTGGAACCGCTTCAACACTCTGGAGACGGTTGAATGGTGAATGTTCAACATTTTTCCCAACTGCCGGTGCCGAAACATACGTGAAGGTCAGGAAATTCCAGGTGTTTGGAAAGAATTTGTTCTCTCGACTCGCGTTGGTTCACCTCCATTTTCGTTGAATCGAGTTTGACAGCATGTAAACAATACACATCAATGAGAAAGTGTGCAAAATTTGGTTGATTTTTACCCAATGGTAAAAAAGTTATGCCCTGTTGAATGTGTCGCAATAATTTCGTGTTCGCCCTTTACAAAGGGAAACTTCCGTATCTATATGAAATAAAAGATGTTCAGTATCAGAATGCATGTTAAAAAATTGAAGCGCAGAATAATTTTCCGTATATTGCCTTTATTATATGAAATTCGAAACATTAAGTTTCATAATCCTTTCAAATGGATTCTTTAACAAATTCCGGAACCGGTAACATACAAAAAAAAAAGGCAAATTATGTAATTGATACCCATTTTGTTGGAGTGCTAAGAATGAGAATATTTTGAAAACATTTGAACTGTACTTACCGAAAAGCACCGTTACTTCAACATTCGTAACCTCTAGTTTAAAAGAATTCAAAATCTTATCTTAAACGGCTTTCACAGCTTTAGAACGCAAAAATGGGAGAGTCTTGACAGGTGTGATATGTACTGAAACGTTTAGTAAAAAACTCCTGTGATTTTTACATTTGGCGTCAGTATTTATTATGGTTTAACTGATAATTGGTAAAACATTTACTGAAACTGACCACTTGAGAACCATCATAAAACCTATTGGCCGCCATCAAAACCAGCATCGGGCTGAATGGCCACAGCTGTCAAACTTCACGGCGATATCGTGGTTGGTTTTTGTTGTTTTGCTTTGTTTCTCTTCTGATTCATTCAACAGCAAATAATGACTCAGAAAAAAGTTCTTCTGTTTGGGAAATTATGATTGATAGCAAAATATATAAAATAAATAGAGTTTTTTTTTATAGCGTATCATGCTCCAAATCTATTGCACATTTTATTTTATGGTGAATATTGGCACGATAAGAGCTAAAAATTAATGCGCCGCCCAAATATGCGGAGTACACAACAATAAAAAAAAAATTGAAAGAATTATATTTCGTAAATTAATCGTGAAACTCCTGAAAATTGATGGAATTCAATAAGGTTATCTAAACGAATACCAAAGTTTGTCTCAGATCTACAGTTCAATTGTATTACATTTAAAATTTAGTGTAGTTATTTTTTCGCATTTCAATTATTTCATATATTTCAACATGGCGATTGCAAGAAATCGCAGTTTTGCCAAAAAGCCAATTTATCTTAGCAATGGCTACTATAAAACTATCGTCACATGGTAGCTTTCCTCAATGCCAGTTAGCCGTTTAATGCATTTACTGGAGGCAAAGTGGTTTTAAAATGCTTTTTCAACTGACCATAATAAGATAATATGAATGAGTCCTAAAATGGCATTTCAAAACAGCATTTTATGAGTTAATAAGGAAGTGAAAAGTAAAACCTTTGATAGGAGTAAAAGAGATTTTTAGAAAGTCAAGGTTTTAAGATCGTTGTAAAGAAGCTGTGTAGGTTCTTTTAAACCGCACGACTAAAATTTAAAGAACTATTGGCATATTTGCCTGCATAATAAGCCGAATTGATTATTAGGGGCTTTTCATAAAACTTTAATAAAAACTTAATAAAGCTGGATGGTTTTGGCAATGTTACTTGGGATAAAGAATACTCCAACGTAGCGTAAAACCAGCTGCGTCTGATCAAAGTGACACATAATTTCCAATGAAATCATTGCTTCAGGTTAATCGTGTCAGGCACATGTTTGGTGTTGAAAGCTGCCTCGAAGAGAGGTACCGAATGCTGGAAACGAATTCTGCAAAATCGTAGGTTTCAGTTATCCAAATGTTAATCTGAGCAGGGTCAAAATGATTGCAGTCAAACAGAATTTTCAGCTTAGAGGAAGTGGTTAGTGCATTGTTTTAAGACTGAAAAAAAAGCTAAGATTTAAAAGGCCAACTTTGTATCGTTACCCGCTCTTTTGAGGACCCACAAAAGGGTTTGAAAAACTATAATTTTCAGCCGTTCAACAAGATTTGCGATTTGGTGATTGACCAAAAATAGCTCATCTTCTATCAAGTGGTAAATTTTTTCATGGTTTTCGAATAACTTTTGAATTTAAGAAAATCCGAAAATTTTCTGATCAAGATGTGGAACCTTGTGGCACTGTAACATTTACTATTTTAGAGATTGCCGTCAAGTCGTACTCTTTAAATTGTCAAGTATGACTCGATCCATTTCAGTAATCTTGGATTAAATCTAATTTTGATAAGCAAAAAACAGCAAAAGTTTGTCTACTCTGTCAAATGTTTTACTAAAATCGGTATATAATGCTTCTACATAGTTACCTTTACTATATCCATTACGTTTAACGAAAATGTTAAGAAATTTATCAAGTTAGTAGATGTTGATCTCCTTTTTACAAAACCATGTTGCTTATTAGTAATCAATGTTTTAGCTTGAGAAAAGTTGTCATTTATAATGGATTCAAATAGTTTAGGGATGCAAGATAAAATAGCAACCCCACGGTAATTTTTTATATCAGATTTTTTACCACTTTTGAAAATCGGGATTAAAAATGATTTCTTCCAAATGGTAGGAAGAATACTGGACTTCAATGATAAATTAAAAAGCCAAAATAAAGGTTTAACTAATAAATTTTGAATCAATTGATCGGAAATATTTCTAGCCATCGATTTCAATAGTGGACATTGTTGATTTTGGGCCACGTTCTATTGAAAAGTTGATAAATGTTAAGCCTTGACTTAAAAGTATATTAACTCCTTCAAACCCAAGGGGCTACATATGACTTTAAAAGAAAATGGCTGTATAAAATCACAGACTGAAAAAAAAACTGTACACTGTCATCAGCAAATTTGTTCTTCATCAATTTTTCTATCTGGCAAAAAATAACAAACATATGAGTATGAGGCCGAATTGACGACTTAGAACATCCTGAATATGATGAATTTAATTTTAAAACTTGCTCCCGTATGGCTTCCATGGTAGCTGATAAATATAAACAAACAGAATCGCTTATTTATCTTCGGCAATAATCAGTCATAAGAATACACTAAAACGGGTATAATCAGTTCCACTGTTAAAATTACCCACCTAAAATAAACCAAGACTGAAAAAAGGTAAACCTATTTTGAGACACATTGTAAACAATACATACAGAACTAACAGGTCTTGTTGTTTTCACGTTTTTAGTTCTATTTGCGTGTGTTGCAATTTTTTTCTTGAACAAACTTTGTTTTAAAAATTAAATTGGTACTCCAATTAAGGCTATAAACTGATTTATGATTTCCATTTGTGTTTGTTTTGGTATGATGTGAAATATCTTATACCCCACCAAAAACCGGTTTTTTGTTTTTGTTATTGTTGAATTGAGTTATATTCTTTAGACGGTTACTGTTAACATAACGTTCGCTGTCACTCCCGTCTGAATCATAACCGAAAAAAGAAAACGTGGAAGTTCGTAATCTGGTGAAATTAATCTCGGCGTGGCATCTTCATCTTCGTTTCTTTTCTTCTTCAACGTAATCGTGTGGTTTCCGGCAAGCTTCATAAAACATTCATCATCACCCCCTTGAGAGCTTCCTACCGGAAAACGACGTTGACAGTCTCAGCCAAAGTCTGAATCCAACCCGACGCGATGACAAATGAAGATGAAGAGGATTCCACCGAGCAAGACGAGGTATTAAAATTGGTAAAATGCCGCACACTCTTTTGAAGTTTATTTTCCTCACATTCCCCTGCGGAGGGGAAAAAAACTTTTCCGACTGCTGAAAATTAAGTCGCATTCACTTCACAAGCATCTCTGGTGGCAGCACATTGCAATGGGATGACCACGTTTCTCCCATAACCGTAGTCTTAAGGTTGGCCGATGGCAACGGAATGAAATTGTGGAATCACTATCCCGGGATCACGGATTAAAAATTCATGGCAAATGAATGGAATTGTCCGAATTAAGACGTCAGCTGTTTTCCGTATCTGCAAAGCATGAAGTCGACAAATCTCAGTTTGATGAGTAGACAGCGCCCAAAACACCGACTGCCGCCCGCTGGAAATCTATTTTTCTCGAGATCCCATTTTCCTTTGTCAGTTGAATAAAACAAATCACGTTTTGCCGTTTGACGGTGGAACCATCTTGGCGCTCCGAAACTAGTTTCCTTCCGAACGGACGTGGACATGGAAACGTGGGAAATTTTAATAATCATAGGGCCCAACCAACCGGCGGCCACACGATTTCGTATGCAAAACCTGGTGTCCCTATTCTGACAGTGAAATGGGTGTTGTTTCGAGTTGTGGAAATTGAATTGAATTTTCTCGATGGTGAGCGGTGTGCCGTTCGCTCTTCGATTGAGAGATGCTTGGTTTGATAAAAAAAAAAAGAAACTGTGCTGGGGATGAAAGTTTGAGCACTTATTTAATTTAATGTGAATTCATAATCTCTATGCAAAGTCAGTAGGGGAACGTCCATTCAAGGGGGCATCACGGTTTTATGGGAGGAAGGGGTTTGAAAAGTGTGTCGATTCATACGAAAAAAAAGTGTCAACACAAAAAGCGTTACGAACAGGGTTGAAATTGCCATTTTTTGCATGGCCTACTCAATGGACCTTCCTTAAAGAGGCAACTATGAAGAAGATCCTTTTCTCTTGGTTCGAATGACCCTGTCGGATATTTCTATCATGGCAAGCCAAAAAAGCAGTACAATAACAACCTTGGATGCGATGGAAGGGGTAATTTCAAACCTGAAAAGTAATACTCTATTCTAGAGCAACCATCGGCTACCATCGTAATCGGGATGAAATTCTCTCTCGCTCTCTACTCTCAGACAAAGACAATTCGTGTCATGTCGAACTGTTAACTCTAGACTAATTCAGGTTTCTTAAACTAAATATGGATATCTTCGACATTCCGGCCACCTTGAAACAGCCATGTTTCAAAAAATTAGTATTTACAAAACTTATGCTACTAGTGAAAAATTAATTTTGAGGTTTTCTTCCAAAGGGAGTTATTTTCTACTGTAACGCTCTCGGTGACGGAAGTAGAGCGATTCGTGCAACGGCTCGCACGACTTCATTAGCAGTCGCTGTCTTCAGCGCTACTACACGGACGACACCATCTTTTCCCGGAAAGAGCTTAACAACCTTCCCCAGAGGCCAAGTTGCTGGTGGAACGTTGTCTTCCTTGATGATCACGATCGAACCTACTTCGATTGTAACTGGCGGATTGCAACCTTTAGTTGCACGAGCTTGCAGCTGTTGTAGGTACTCTGGGTACCAGCGAGACCAGATTTGCTGCAGTTGTTTTTGTGTTAAATCCCAATGATTTAAACGGTTATCGGCGGTCTGCATCCAATTGCATTCTGGAACCGCTTGAAGATTGCAGCCGACGAGGAAATGCCCTGGTGTTAAGACGTCTAAATCCGTCGGGTCTTCTGGAATTGGCGTTAGAAATCGAGAATTCAGACACATCTCGACTTGTGCTAACAAGGTTAGCAGATCCTCGTAGGCAAGGTTGGCGTTACCGATGATCTTTAGGAGATGATTTTTCGCCGATTTGACCGAAGTGGGGTGCTCGAGGTGGAATAAACTTCCAGGTTATTTCATTCCTAGAACACCAATTGAAAATTTGCTCTCTATCAGTAGAAGTAGTCTTCAGCATACGGTAAACTCTGTTGAGAGCATGTGATGCCCCTTTGAAGGTAGTGGCGTTGTCGGAATGGAGCTCGACTACCTTTCCTCGTCTGGCGATGAGACGACGGAGTGCAGCTAGAAATGCAGGGGTTGACAAGTCGCTCACTAGCTCGATGTGCACTGCTCTGGTTGCAAAACAGGCGAAGATGGCCACGTAGACCTTGGTAGGACCACGATTTCGCACTGCTGACTTCACGTAGAACGGTCCACAGTAGTCGATACCGCACACAGAAAATGGACGCGTCGGTGAAACTCGCGAAACCGGCAGATCCGCTGTGCTCTGCTGAACTAGAGTGGGCTTGGATCGGAAGCAAGTGTGGCATTGGTGGAAGACGGACTTTACCAGGTTTCTGCCGCCAAGGACCCAAAACTTCTGGCGCAGAGTGGCTAACAGGAGTTGTGGCCCTGCGTGCAGTAGACTGACTGCTAGCCAGCAGAGCAGACAGCGGATGTTTGGCGGGTAGAACAATTGGGTGCTTGTTAGTGACGGACAATGCGGCATTGCTTAGACGACCACCGACACGAAGAGTACCGGCTTCATCCACGAAAGGTTTCAGCCACTTTAGTGCTGACGATTTGGCGACGCGTTTCTCATTAGCTAGATGCATTAATTCCTCAGCGAATGATTGACGCTGTGCTAAGCGACATAGAAGATGTTCAGCGTGGTGGAGCTCAGCAGTAGTAAGTGCCGAAGGACAACTGGACGGAGATTTGCGCTGGCTGTTAACGGGCATCTTAGCAGATCTAGAACAACGTCATTGTGTGAGTTCCTTCAAATGCTGCAAATAACGACAGCAGAATGCAACTACCCGGCGTAGCTTGTTGTAGCGAGAATAACGAGAAAATAACTCATCACAGAACGTACTTTGTACAGCAGCCATTGCCACAACTTTCTGTCGTTCTTCAGACACTGCAGAAGTGTTTTCCTGATCAACGATCGTCATAGGCCAGTGCTCAGGACTTAGTGAAAGCCAACCCGGGCCTTGCCACCAACGAGAGCAATTTAGGATGTCCGTTGGGTTGAGGCCACGAGAAATATCATCAGCTGGATTCTCGGATCCAGCAATGTGCCTCCAGTGGTCAATGCTCGTAGAAGACTGGATCTTGGACACTCGGTTGGCAACGAAGGTCTTCCAGCGAGTTGGGGACGAACGCAACCACTGAAGCACGGTACTGGAGTCTGACCAGAAGTAGGTGAAGGAGGTAAACTTTAGCGATGCGTTCACTTTCTTGAATAGTTGTGATGCCAGGTGCGCAACACACAGTTCGAGTCTAGCAATGGTGTGGTGTGTAGACAGCGGGGCAACCTTTGATTTCGACGTCAACAGGTGAACCTGTACACCATCTGCTGATTCCGTTCGAACAAATCAGCAAGCTCCGTAAGCAATCGAAGATGCGTTGGCAAAAAAATGGAGCTGAATACTATCACTTGTAGAACGGAGGACTGAACGAGAAACTCTGACTTCAGTGAGCATATGTAACGTGGAATGGAACTGCTTCCACTCATTTTGAAGTTTTTCTGGTAACGGAGAATCCCATTCACAGGAAACGCCATCTTGCTTCAACGCCCACAGGCGCTGCATGAACAGCATGGCCTTGGTAACGACTGGCCCTAACAAGCCCAGGGGGTCGAAAATCTGAGCGATGTATGATAGAACTTTGCGTTTGGTTAAGATGGCAGTCGGAAGAGGTGTGGCATTGGTGGAAGACGGACTTTACCAGGTTTCTGCCGCCAAGGATCCAAAACTTCTGGCGCAGAGTGGCTAACAGGAGTTGTGGTCCTGCGTGCAGTAGACTTACGCGATAAACTGTTCGGGGCTAATAAATTAGCGAAGAAAGTCCTTCGAGTGACCGGTAAGGCGTATCGTCAACATTTGGTCCTTCGAACCTACCGAGTATCGCCATCACTGTGAAATTGCTCGTTCAACATATTCAAGCAGGTATTCATGAAGACTGCACCTGGCAAATAGAATACACATATTTAATTTTATATGTGATGAGTTGTAGCATGGGAAGCAGTAAGAGGCCTTCTGCTCTTGTAAAAGGCCTTCTGCTCGAAATACCGGTACTGGCTTAATGAAAGTACCGGTATTTTCGGTACTAAGCAAACAGTTTTGGTCCGAGTGGAAACTAAAACTTCCGGTGGATAAAGCCACATTATTTGAACGAGCAGCTATTGAGAATGATATTTTTTTTACTAAAATTTCAAACACCTGACCCACTGTGCAACCTTGGCAACTCAGTTCGATTTTGAATGACAAGATTGACCATTGTGTCTCACTCAGTTCATTCATATTCATACGTATAACACCAATACCACTACAAATCATCTTTACTTCTGTCGGAGAATTGAAACTGTCATTGTCTGGTATTGTTTACGGTGGTGAATGGTTTGATCAGTACCATTGAAGATGGAATTTGAAGCAATTAGCAAGGAAGGAGTGCCGGAAACTCCCGGTTGGAGATATTTTCTTCGTGCAATTCAAAATCGTGGTGTTGCAAAATGTGCTAAGTGTTCCAAAGTGATCAAATGCGAAGGTTCGAGTACCTCCGGATTGAAAAAACATCTCAAAGGATTACACCAAATCAATTTGGACAAACGTCCGGCGTCCGATGATGTACCTCAAGACAATCAAACCGCAACGACATCGTCACATCCCAAAAAGATCGTCACACTTCATCAGTATTTTTCCAAATCGTCCCCGCTTGAGGCCGCTTTGGCTAGGATGGCTGCTGAGAACAATATTCCATTCAACACAATTTGCAACTCAGAGGGCATCCGGCTTGGATTATATGCCCGAGGATTTCGAGATATCCCCAAATCCCCGGAAGGTATCAGGCTGAAGGTCAAAGCGCACTACATTTTTGTTGTTGGGGGGTACCGAAAGGAGTTGGGTGAAATCAGGAAGCAAGGCCGTAAGATTAGTATCACTTTCGATGAGTGGACTTCAACTCGGAACCGCAGATACATGAACGTAAATGCTCATGACGGTCAGCACACCTGGAACTTGGGTCTGAAAAGGATAGTAGGATCAATGGATGCCGAGAAATGTGTCAAGCTGTTGGAAGAGATCTTGTCTGAGTATGGCTTATCCCTCACCGAAGACGTTGTAGCAGCAACGACAGATGGTGCATCTGTAATGAAGAAAGTCGGAAGATTAATTCCCGTGGATCATCAAGTTTGTCTTGCAAACGGGATACACATTGCTGTTACGAGTGTGCTTTATTCCCGTAATGAACCAACATACAATCAACGTGAGCTGAGCGGAGAAGGTTTATTCATTTCAAATTGTTATCTTTATAACTGAACTTCTAGGTAATTTCTCGAATTTTAGATTCCAACGATGCTGATTCAGACTCTTCTGCCGATGATGAGGATGACGATGACGGAATGCGATGAAGCGGAATTGCGGCCTGAATACCACGCTACCATTAAGAAGCTCCGTGGAATTGTAAGAACTTTCCGCAAATCACCGGTCAAGAACGACGACATCCTTCAAAAATACGTCCAGCAGGAGTTTGGAAGAGAGATGCCGTTGGTTGTCGACGTCAAAACACGATGGAATAGCTTGTTTGACATGCTTAAGAGATTCTACGTCGTCAGGAACGCGGTACAGAAAGCGATGATCGATCTGAAAGGACAAGTAAAACTGAACATGACCGATAATGAAATGGATTTGTTCCGGGAAATCATAAACGCTCTTGAACCCATCAATGCTGCTGTTGAACAACTGTGCCGGAAAGATTGCTCATTGTACGAAGCGGATGTGGCATTACACTTTATGCTCGAACAACTTTCTTGTCAGGAGACCGCCAACGAGCTTTTCGAAGCGCTCAAGCAGCTAGTTGCAGAAAGACGCTTTGAATACGCTGACCTGCTCGCGTGTTTGAAGAACACTGCAGTTAAAACGTCAATCAGCAATGATTTTGGCGTATTTTTCAAAACGTCGAAGACTACTTTGATTAAACAAGCTGCCGAGATACTCAAACGACTGAACGGTGTTGAAACAGATGAACCAATGGATTCGACTGTAGCTCCAACTGCTGATGGAGTAGATGCTGGTGAATACGAGGCTTTGACGATGAAACAGAAATTTTAACGGAGGATGCAGCAGTCAAAGGTAAGCGAGAGTGTTCCTGTAAGTTCGATTACTGAACCAGGTTTCGTAAAGAAGACAAGAGTTCACTTACTACGACTCAGAAAAGCTGAAAGGAAAATACTTGTCAATGCTTCATGATTCACTAGCAACAGTTCGCCCTACTTCTGTAGACTCAGAAAGAGCGTTCTCTGTTTCTGGAAGCTTCGCTACTAAAATACGACCCCGTATGTCTGACGAAACATTGAATATGCTGTGCGTTTTGAAAGCATATTTCAAGGATAACGAGACGCCCCAAGACAAGTGTTGAGTACATACAAAGCAATTAAAAAAGTGTGAATGTGTGTGTGTGTATGTGTGTCTGAGTGTGTGTGTGCCTGGGTGTGTGTTTGTATGTGGGAGAGAGATAGCAAGAGAGAGAGAGAGAGAGCTAGAGAGAGAGAGAGGGAGGGAGAGAGAGGGGAGGAAAGAGAGAGAGAGAGAGAGAGAGACAGCGAGAAGAGAGAGAGAGAGAGAGAGAGAGAGAGAGAGGGGGAGAGGGGAGAGAGAGAGAGAGGAAGAGAGAGAGGAAGAGAGAGAGAGAGAGAGAGAGGAAGAGAGAGAGAGAGAGAGAGAGAGAGAGAGAGAGAGAGAGAGAGAGAGAGAGGAGAGAGAGAGAGGAGAGAGAGAGAGAGAGAGAGAGAGAGAGAGAGAGAGAGAGAGAGAGAGAGAGAGAGAGAGAGAGAGAGAGAGAGAGAGAGAGAGAGAGAGAGAGAGAGAGAGAGAGAGAGAGAGAGTTATCCAAGGTTCGGTGTGATCTGGCTGACTCCCCCAACCCATGGGACTTCCGCATGGTATTGTTTCGTACAGGATTTTGGCCATTTGGGAACAATCACCCGTCACCGACAACGCGCTATTCCGCTCAGCCAATCGCTCCGGGCAGAAGGGTTACGCTGCGTGTCCGGATCGATGCAAATATTGCCTGAAGCAACCATGCCCAGACAGAAACTGCGTTAGGTTGAAGTTTACCTCTCCGTGCTTCCTTTTCACCCAGATCGACAAATCCGGTATGAGCAGGTGGGAACATCGACCTTTCACCCCCCTGTCCTATTCTCGTTGCCATTTAGTCACCGACTCCGCTCTAGCCAGCTTTCAAACTCCTCTGATATTTCTCCGCTCGGGTATCCAATAGGAATATGGGTCCATACCGCGCCTAAATCCCCTGGCAGTTTTCCCGGTTTCGGCAGCAGCACCAACCATCATCCAGACATTTGTGGAGCGCCGTTCTGAACATGTCTGGAAACGCCATGATCGCGGTTCCCACCTTCAGACCCATTGCAATTGCCCGGAGCTCTTCATTTGAGATCTGAATCTCTCTGGAACGTGCTTCCCCAACAAACATCGGTGTTGAATTGGAGCTTGTTCAAGCAAATTTGGAGAAGCTATTCAGCTGTTTCTTCTAGAATAGCTGAATAGCTTCTCCAAATTTGTTTGAACAAGCTCTAATTCAACACCGATGTTTGTTGGGTCTTCTGCGTCTTCCTATGGTGTCGTATGGTGGCCAATCCGTCACGTTGTGCTGCAGAAAAACACCATCAACGATAACCTTCAACTTATCCGGGCACATTTCACTCGGTGTCGCTAGATCTTTGATCTTTGCCATCGATATCCGATAAGCGTAGTCCAAGGTATCGGCATCGGTTTCTCGGCACAGCTGTTTGAAATAGACGGCAGCAGGGTAAATGCACCCTTTTTTTGGGGAAATGCTCCATAAACTTTAGAAAAATGCTCCTTAGATGCGTTTGCCCGGTATAATGCAATCGGGAGTATTTACCTTCTGGTTAGCGCTTGCCGGTTGTTTTGACGGGTCTTAAGTTTCTTCAAGATTGTATAGCGGAGCTTCGCTCTGTAATCTTCGAGGTAGTCTTGACGGGTTGAAATTTCATTTTGACGAGTCTTAATTTCATTTTGAAGAGTCTTAATTTCGATTTGACGGGTCTTAATTTCGTTTTGACGACTCTTAAATTCAGAAACTTAAAACCCGTCAAAACTATACAATCTCGAAGAAACTGAAGACCCGTCAAAACAACCGGCAAGCGCTAACCAGAAGGTAAATACCTCCGATTGCATTATACCGGGCAAACGCAGCTAAGGAGCATTTTTCCAAAGTTTAAGGAGTATTTCCGCAACAAGAAGGGTGCATTTACCCTTTGCCTTGATTTACTGATCGTGATCTCCCGTTTGAAAGCTGCTCTAATTGCACGAAACCCAATCTTCCATTCTTCTCTCTCCGCTTCGGTTTTTGACCTCTTGTAGCGTCTCCTGGGTCGGAGGCACGCAACACGAGTGTCTCATTCCACCAATACACCGTCCTCCGCCGGTTCATAGGCTCAAATTTCCTCGGCACCGATGCATCGCACGCCCTCGCTAGCGTTTCTGTTAGCTCCCCAGCTTCCTGATACGGAGATCCAATTTCTGCTCGAAGCGCTTCAACGAAGACGTCCTTGTTGAATTCCTTCGTTTTCCACTTCCTCTCGCAAGATCTCGACCTCCTCGACACCGTGGGGGTTTTCCGACCGATACAATAGTGGATCGCCTGATGATCGCTATGGGTGTACTCTTAGCTGACCCTCCAGTTCATGTTTTCCAACAGCGACGGACTACAGAACGTAACGTCGATTATGGATTCCTGGCTATATTTATGGAATTTACAAGGCCCTCGTTGCACAGTCTAACGTCCAACTTTGCCAGAGCCTCCAGTAGACCGTAACCCCTTGTATTGGTCAGTCTGCTGCCCCACTCCACAACCCAGGCGTTGACGTCTCCTCCGGTGATGACTGGCTATCGTCCGACCAGAGTGTCGGTGAGCGCATCCAACATCCGACCGTACTGTTCTTCTGTCCACCTCGAAGGTGCGTAACAGCTACATAGGAAGATACCGTTAATTTTGGCAATCACGAAACCTTCGTAGGAGCTCTCGACTACTTCTTGGAAGGGGAATCTGCCAATGACATGTATTACCACCAGGGTTGTGATTTATCTGGGGAGAATCACCCGGGTGCACATTTCTAGCTCTCTTGGATGAATCTCACTCAGTCTCTACGGAGATTTGTTCCCACTGAAGAGATTGTTCGACACAGCATGGAAGAGCGAGATAATTGACAGTTCGCTGCCAAAGCGTTCATACACTCACTGCACTGTGAACGAAAAAGAGTGAAAGAGCAAAAAAGGACTGCAACCTTGATTTAAACATTCAGAAAAAATGGCTAGAAAACGGGAACAAGAAAATACAGTTAGGTTTGACGACACTACAGAGAAACTTGATCTAAATTGTGTGCTGTCTGGAGAAGATTCAAAATCCCTTCCCTCAAAATCTCGACTTCCCTGGGCATAAGAGTATCAATGTGCTTGCCACACAATATACAAATTCATGCATTGGTGATTGGCTTCGAAAGCTCTCATATAACTGTGGAAGTGCATCTAGAACAATAAGTTAATTGCAATAAGCAATGAGCTTGGATACGTTGAAAGGAAGAAGAAGGACAATACGAAATCAGTAACATTGTAAAAATGTTCAAATTGAAGTGTTGCGGTATAAAACTAACAATGAAGGTTTTCACTAGTGTGACTCTCCCCGGTGAAATAACTCTGCTCTCTTCGGTGCTCCTCAGAGATCACTCACACACTCCGGCCTGTTGTGTGGTGAAGGCCCAAACGACAGACACTTTGGTGTAACTTAACTTGTGATATCTAGCAGAGAGTGGAAAAAAAAACAAAAATCTCTCGGGTGAGCTGCATTTGACAATTTCTGTTTTTGACTGCCACAACAACTGCTGTCCATTGTCGCAAAGATTGAGGTTGACTTGCGTGAACTTCATCATTGTTGGGGTGCCTTTGCCTTTTTGCACACGGCATTTTTTTTTGTTTTTTTTTTAACGGGATGGTGCCGACTCCTCGACCCACTAAAAACCCACCCGTGCCTCTAACCTTAGACCGCTCACCCCCTGTGATGCCAATGGGCATCATCCCCGCTAAAACGCATACCGCGTCGTGTGACACTATGCAATATGCGCTGACCACTCTCAGGCACATTAGCCTGTGGGTACTTTAGAGCTTACGGAGGTACCTCTAGTACTCAGGGCGGGGCCCTATTTACAAAAAGGGGCGCGCGCGAGCCTGCGCTTGCTCCCCTGTACCGCTGAGCTGTTCGACATCATGCGAGATAATGCCGATATAGCCGTGGAGGCTTTCTTGCACGCGTAGTCGACGTGGCTTGTAAATGACAGCTGGTCGTCGATCTTGATTCCTAGACACCTCAATGCCCTCTTCGATTCGATTGTGCAGTTACCTGCTGTTGGCAATAGACCAACTTTGGGGAGAAAAGCAAGTTTGGCTTCCAAGTATATAATATTTATTTATGACGAATATTAAAAAACTTTTTCGTTAAGTAGTATTCTTGCTTTTTCCTTCCTCTCCTTCTGTCCTGTATACCTGTACCTTTTCTTCAATTGGACTTTTCGTCACAACAGCTACGCCTAATGCAATAGTTCGAGAACAGTCTGGAACCGTATGCGGTCACTGTAATTAATTATACGTAGAACTATATTTTTCTAAGATTTCACTAACTTAGCTTTAAGATTATTAGTTTTTAAGAATTACTAAGAAAAAAAATCCCACTTTGCGTGTTCACGTTTCTACCATACAATGGTTCGAGTTTGTTTTGATCGATGGCCGATTGACGTTCGACACCGAGAGCCGGTTGCGTTGGCTTGACATCTCTTCGTTTGCTGAATGCACGGTCTTTCTATGCTGTGAGGTGAGGCGCGCCGACCGAGGGGTCGTAACACTTCCCCCCGGGTACGCCAAGTCCTTGGCATACCTCTTCATCGCGTCGAACCTCAAGTACGGCAAGTTTCATCGCCGGACGCTCGTAGATGCCCGCATGAGTCTGTACCGCCGCTGATCGTACCTGCCCGTCTTTGCTCCTGTTGACCGAAATAACCCGTCCTCTGGGCCAACAGTTCCGTGGTAGTCCTGGATCGACTACGACCACAATATCGTTCACCTCAATCGACTTAACCTCGCTGTACCACTTGGTTCGTTTGGTGAGATCTGGAAGGTAGTCTCGCACCCATCGTCGCCAGAAGAGGTTCGCTTCGACCTGTGAAGCGCACCATGACCGTCGAAGAACTACCGCACTATCGTCGAACACCGTGGTCGGTTTGAGACCACTTGAAGATCCCAACAGGAAGTGGTTGGGTGTCAGGACCGGAGCCTCCGGATCTTCTACCGGAACGTAAGTCAGAGGGCGGGAGTTGATGACGTTCTCCACTTCGGTCAGCATATTACGTAGAGTTTCATCAGTTGGATTCCTTCCGGGTTTCATCACCATGAGATTCTTCTTCACCGACTGTATCAGCCTCTCCCAGGCTCCTCCCATATGAGGAGACGCAGGAGGCAAGAATGTCCATTCCGTTTCTGGACTGATGATTTCTCGGATTACCTTCTCCTGATCCATATCTTTGAGCGTCTCTTGAAGCTCCTCGTTCGCGGCTACAAGCTCCTTGCTCGCCGCCGTGAAGTTTGTACCCCTATCGCTATAGATTTTTCTTGGTACACCCCTTCGTGCCATGAAATTTCTCAGTGCCATTACGCACGAACTCGCAGTGAGCGAATGTGCGATTTCAATATGTACCGCCCGTGTAGTCAAACAAGTTATGAGCACACCCCACCGTTTTTCAGTTCGCCGCCCAACTACTACTATCAGAGGACCGAAGTAATCAATGCCAATACACGAAAATGGCCTGGTGAAGACTGCTAACCTTGCCTCTGGAAGATCGCCCATCGGAGGTGGACGTGGTATTGCCCTTTGATTTTTGCACGCCTGACAGGTCGCTCTTACCCGTTGGAATAGCCGCCTGATCTTAGGAATCCGGAAAGTCTGCCGTAATTCGTTCAGGACGACGGCGTGATTTTGGTGATGGTATCGCTCGTGATGATTCCGTACTATCAGCCCTGTGACGTGATGATCCTTTGGAAGGATTATCGGGTTTTTAGCGTCCATTGAAGCGTACTCGCACGCACTAATTCGACCGTGCATTCGAAGAACCTTTTGCTCGTCTAGAAACGGGTTGAATGAGAAGATTGAGCTGGACTTCGGCAGTGTCTTCGTGTCTACCTTCGCGCGTAGAGTTGCTATCTCCTCCGAGAAGGACTCCGCTTGAGCCAGCCGATACAAGTAATTAGTTGCTTGCTGAAGTTCCTCAGCTGAGAGAGGACCAGTCATGCGTTCAGTTCTATCCAAGTGTTTCTTGAAGTTGTGTGCGGCTCTCAACGTTGTGGCTGTTGTGCGCAACAAGCGCTGCCAACATGAATAATTCTGTACGTTGATTACTGGTATAGGTTCCACTTGGTGATAGTACAGCTGCACTCTCAGTTCCTCGTTGGTGTCTCCATCTCGATACGGATTGGATGGCCAGATGTCCTGGTGTTCCCACAGGAATCTGGGTCCCTTGAACCATCTGCTGCTCTTGGTGAGGTCTGGAGCTCCATGCCACTTAGTAGCATCGTCCGCGACGTTTTCTTTTGACCGTATGTAGCTCCAGTCCACCACAGCCGTAGTCTCCAGAATCTCGCTGACGCGGAACGCAACGAATTGCGAATATCGTCGATGGTCTGACCGAATCCAGCATAAGACGTCACGCGAATCACTCCAGAAGAAGCGCTGATGAACCTGGATTGATAACGACTTTGTAATCCTGTCAGCTAACCTGACACCGATAACAGCAGCTTGTAGCTCCAACCTCGGTACTGATACGAATTTGAGGGGAGCTACTCGTGTTTTTGCGCCAACTATAGCGCCCTCCACAGTGTTGGTTTGTTCGAAGCGAAGATAAACCACCGCTGCGTAACCCAACAGGCTTGCATCAACGAACGTATGCAGTTGAATTTTGGTTTTCGGCGACAGCTGTGTTAGAGAACGGTAACAGCGGGGTATCCTGACGTCCTGCACCTTTTGTAGAATCTCCAGCCATTTCTCCCATTTTTCGCAGAGGCTTTCGGGTATCTCGTCGTCCCAACCGATGCCGGATCGCCACACTTCCTGGAAAAGCACTTTTAGATAGATGAGGAAGTTCGAGATTAAACCTAGCGGATCGAAGACAGCCATGAGCGTTCGTAATACCTCTCGCTTCGTTGGTATGCGCTTTCCATCGATTAGCTCTCGATCGTGCTTAGCTGAAAGCATGTAGGTGAATGTGTCGGTAGACGTGCACCACCACATGCCCAAAACTTTTTCGGTCCCCAGCTCCACTGCGATATTCATACACTTCCCGTCGGTCTTCTCTTCCTTCATCGCGTCTACAGTTGCCGGTGAATTTGAAATCCAGTTCCGCATATCGAAACCAGCTTGAGCGTGAACAAATTTCACATCTTTGGCGAGTTTAATGGCTTCCTGCTCCGATTCCACGCTGACTAACATATCGTCTACATAGTGTTGCTTGATGATCGCTTGAGATGCTGCGGGATATTGTTCTTCGAACTTGCGTGCGTTGAGATTTTTTACATACTGCGCGCAGCTTGGCGAACAGCAGGTACCGAAAGGCATCACTTGTGTTACGTAGATGCTCGGTTCACCGGAAACGTCGTCACACCACAGCACCCGAAGGCAGTTCTGATCTTTCTTGGACATGAGCATCTGCAGATACATTTCCTTTACGTCACCACTAAGCCCAATCTTATATTCTCGGAACCGGTAGAGTACGTAGTCCAGAGGAGTAAGCAAGTCTGGTCCTGTCAATAGCATAGAGTTGAGAGATACACCGTTGGTTTTTGCTGCCGCGTCCCAAACAATTCTCACCTTTCCTGGTTTATTCGGATTGAATACTGGAAACAGTGGAAGATACCATACTTGTTCCTGCGCAGTCCCCAACTCCTCTTCGGAAAGCTTTCTGATGTACCCTTTCTGTCGGTAATCTTCGATCTTCGCTTGCAATACTTCAGCTAGCTCCGGCTGCTTCTTCATTCTCGCCTGCAAGCAGTGGAAGCGCCGCAAGGCGGTTGGTTTGCTGTTGGGTAAACGTATTTTGTCGAATTTCCATAAAAGGCTCACTTCGTATCGACCATTGTCTGTCTGGGATACTGACTGAAGAATTTCCAACGCACGCTGTTCTGTGCTGGAGACTAGAAGATTTCCCGCCTTATAAATCCCAAGTCCATCCAGAGAGAAGTAATCCCGTACGGCTTGCTGCAACATTTCATCAGACCGCTCGCTGCATGGACATGTCTGAACGCTGTGATGCCCGACTAGAGCATCTCCAGTAACTGCTCCTCCGTGAATAATCCAGCCTAAACGCGTCTTAGTTGCGATTGGCTCGTACATTCTTCCTTCCTTTGCCTTGAGCGGAAATGTCAGATTGGCGTTGTCGATTCCTATCAAGATTCGTGGTTGCACATCTTTATACGACTCGATTGGAATACCTTGTAGATGGGAATACTGGTCACACATCTTCTGCATATCTACCGTCTGATGGAAAAGATCCAGACTAGCTACAGTATGCGCCCCCGCTAGGCGATACTTCTTCTGAATGTCTCCTGTTCCGGAAATCTCGATATCCAGCTTTAAAGAATCACTTTCCATTCGCCGCTTGTTGCTAGTCCACTTGAGACACAATGGTTCCGGTTTCCCTTGTAGCTTTAGCTCATGCACTAGCGATGAATCCACCAGCGTGAGTGACGATCCATCGTCCAGAAATGCGAACGTCTTAATGGACTTGCTCGGCCCATGGATGATAACCGGTGCAACTCGAAACAGTCCTTTATTAGTGGACTTGTGATGCGCGTTACATTCACGTACGGAGGTGTTCTGGGCTAATGTGGCTAAATTCTGCCCCGACGCACTGGAACTACTTGTAGACGCTCTATCCCGTTGATTGTTGTGGAGAAGTTGGTGATGTTTAAATGTACATCCGCTTTTCCCACACACTTGCTTGGATTTACACGCCCCGTTGTGCTTCCGAAGACACTTCCGGCATAATCCGAACTCCTTCACTACTGCCCACTTAGCATTGTATCCCAATCCTTCAAATCGTTGACATTTCTCCAGATTAGGACAGCTTCCCTTGCATACCATACACGTTTTGGATTCCGCACTGTATCGTTCAGGCACTTGTTGATGTAGCTTATCCACTGAATCACTGGTCGTCTCCTTACTGTGAGCGTTGAGAAATCCGGAGTTCTTTTTACTACTTCGAACTGGTTTCGTTTCGCTGAACTGCAGGTTTGCAATCGGACACACTATCTCGGCCAATTCGTACAGCCATTTCGAAAACTCGGCCAGATGTACGCGTGATAGAGTGCGGCGGTGTTTTGCCCATTCTATCTTGAATCCTGACGGAAGCTTATCCACAAGCTCATGTAGAAGGGCAACGTTATAGGAATATTCTTCCAGCTGGCAGGCTTCGATGGTCGCACACAGATTCTGCACGGCAAGAGAGAACTCGATAAGCGTGTCTAATTTGTCCGCTTTCGGAGCTGGCGTTGAATGGATCTTCAATATCAAATTTTGAACGATTACCTCTGGATTCCCAAACAGCATCTTCAGCGTAGACAGGATTCCCGGAACGTTGGCAGGATGCATCAATCTGCACTTCACAGCTTCGTATGCCTTCCCTTTCAGACATTTCTGCAATCGAATCAGATTTTCCTCCGGTGTGTAGCCACACAGGTTGGTCGTCGTCGTAAATGTTGAGAAGAACAACGGCCATTCTTCCGGAGTACCGCTGAACAACGGAAGTTCCCGTGAAACCGCTTGGCGAGCAGCAACTTGGCTACGCGTCAGGTTATTGTCGGTTTCGTCTTCCGTTGGAGTCGGTCGTAATGTGAAGCGATTGTTCGGATTGATTTCAGGCCTTGGAATTCTTGGTTGCTGGTTGCTTACCGGTTGTCTGGCCTCTGATGCCACACCTCGGTGAATTGATGATTGTCTTGCTGGAGCTAGCGGATTCGGAAACCGATTCCTTAACGGTTCTGATTCCAATGGAACTTCAGGAGTGCTGTGCGCTGGGGCTTCATGTAAATCCGTACCGGCAGCCTCGTCCAGCCAATCGGAAATCCTCGCGACCGATCGATTATCCTCCGAATCAATTATCGAATCGTCTTTATTGTTCATCTCCTTTAGCAACTCGTGTCGTTTTCGAAAGTACTCACGTTTATTCGCTTCTTCTGCTTCTTGAAGTTTCCTCTCTTCGTCCAGGATCTGTAATTCCAGCTGCAACTGCCTTTGCATGGACCTTCTGGAACTTGTTCCGGAATGCTGGCTCAGGTTATCTCCCAAGACTTGTTGCTTGTTTCTTGGAAGATGGCTTGGATGCAGCGACTCCGACATCTGTTTTCTTGGTCCTCCCTTGGAAGCTGCATTTGGTACAAATGAAACGGATTTCGGTGGCACTGGATTGGATACCGACAGAATAGGCTGACCGACACTCGATGAGACTGTATAGCATGACTCCTGATGTTCTACTCCCGGAATCGACACGTACGGATTTGACAGGCTGATTGAGGATATTGGTGGCATTGAACTATTTGTTTGCGATGATTGAAAAGGTGGCATTAAATAGTAAGGCGACATAAATGAATGGGGTGGCACGAGCGAGTGAGGTTGTATGAGAGAGTGTGGTGGCATTAATGAGTGGGGTGGCATGAGACAATGGTTTGATATTGGCGCATTTGGCATATTTGTCACAATCGGAGGACTGAATGTCGCTGGCGGAACCATTGTTGATGTGACGGAGAAATTGGCACTTACGGGCGGTATTGGAGGGCGAATGGTACACTGGGTAGTTATGGGCGGTGCGGATATGGTGGGTTCGGGATTCGTCATCTTTTGGCAGACCGGACAGATCCAATCGTGGTCTTCAACGTCTTGATTCACCCCCACGCAGTCGAAGTCGTACCAGCCATCACAGTTGTCGCACTGGACCATAGGGGTGTTACCGGCTTTGCCGCATGCTTTGCAGGCATCCTTGGTCTTGTTGTGGGAACTGAAACGAGAGCTAGACGTACTACTCGTTGACTCACCGCTTTCCTTTGACATCGTTATCCGGCCGTGGATAAACGAAGTTTTTTAAAATGTTGGCAATAGACCAACTTTGGGGAGAAAAGCAAGTTTGGCTTCCAAGTATATAATATTTATTTATGACGAATATTAAAAAACTTCCTGCAATAAGCATACAATAGTATCAATATATCTAATGTAAAGTAAGTAGCTTATTTGTTTAACTTACGTTTAGTATTCTTGCTTTTTCCTTCCTCTCCTTCTGTCCTGTATACCTGTACCTTTTCTTCAATTGGACTTTTCGTCACAACAGCTACGCCTAATGCAATAGTTCGAGAACAGTCTGGAACGCAAGCAGGCAATTCAGAATGTAGGTTAGCCTCAGCAAATCTTTATTTTAGGTTTATAATTCACTAGCATTTACGAAATTAATTGTTACCTCAAGCCGTATGCGGTCACTGTAATTAATTATACGTAGAACTATATTTTTCTAAGATTTCACTAACTTAGCTTTAAGATTATTAGTTTTTAAGAATTACTACGAAAAAAAATCCCACTTTGCGTGTTCACGTTTCTACCATACAATGGTTCGAGTTTGTTTTGATCGATGGCCGAGTGACGTTCGACACCGAGAGCCGGTTGCGTTGGCTTGACATCTCTTCGTTTGCTGAATGCACGGTCTTTCTATGCTGTGAGGTGAGGCGCGCCGACCGAGGGGTCGTAACATATTTGTTTTTTTTACACTTCGTATAGTTCTGGATCTATCTCAGGATCAGGAATTTCCGCAAATATGATGTTATCAATTTGATCTGGTGTAATCTTGTCCACCATCCAAAGAAGAATGTGTGCGTGCGACAAGCCTCTTTTCTGCCACTCAACAGAGAACATCCAGCATCTAACAGATAAAGACCACCAAACATCGTAGATGTTGTTTGAACACTCGTGCCGTGACGTCGAGACGATCGCTTGCTGAATGACCGGTATGCAATAATTCCGTTATCTGTGGCCATTTTGGATTGCAAATGAATGTAACAAACAAATCCGGCCGTCCATAATTCCGGATATCATCGCATCCTGCAAGTACGGGTGCATAGACCTTGCGCTGCCAATGTATGTTGATGGCTTAATCGTGAGTCGATGTTGACAATTTGATTTTTTGTTGTATGTAAAAAGGCCGTTTCTACGAATTTTCCAATTTTCTGGCTTTTCCTTGAACATTTTCCAACTTTCCTTTTTTTCTTAACCTTCGTTGTGCAAAAAGGAACAACTCATCCGAAGACACCGTCAAGATTGGTCTGGCCATTCTCGAGTTTTAGCGTCACTAACAAACAAACATTCATTTTTATGTATATATATAGAAGATAGAAGATAAAGGGTGTTCCGATCAAAATTTGGTCAAACAGTAATGTGTGTGAGTCGATCAAAGTTTTTATTAATAAGTCAAATTCTTTTTCTTTTTCAAGTTCAGTTAATACAGAATACACGCGAAATATTCAGCAAAGCTTCCTTTTTACCGAATGCGAATTGTCGGGTCTTTCGTTTAACACCTGCCATAAGATTTTGTACAGTCTCCTTGTCCACTTTATTCGCCACAGAACGCCAGTTTGCCTTGAACTGTTTGTCGCTCACAACAGCTTTTTGAGTCTTCTAAAGGTTCCGCTTGACGATGGCCCAATATTGTTAGCGGGTCTTTTTTCCGTAATGGCAAAATGCCAAATCCGGCCAAAATAGACGTAGACAGTTTTTGTAGGCAGTAGACGTTTTTGTAGGCACTTGCTCAGATAAATTTTTTGGTTGACGGTTCCGGTCGCAATGTAAACGTTGTTCTTCAAGCCACAGGTACGGATGGCCTGCCACTCCTGTTATTTCTTCGCAAAATTTAACAGTTTAATGTGCTTGAAAATATCTGCCACCTTTCCCCGTCCGGTCTCCGCCCTCTGAAGGGGGAGCCCCCCCCCCCAGACAAATGAAACACATATTTCTGCATAACTCGAGAACTAATCAAGCAAAAGACAAGAAATGTTTCAATCGCGGTTTCAGACCCTTCCCCATTCTGAAAGGGGGGAGGGCTCCCATACAAATAGAACACAAATTTCTGCATAACTCGAAAATTAATCCAGCAAATGCAACCAAATTTGGCATGTGGAGGTTTTTCAAAGCAATAAATGTTTCAATGGTGGTTTGAGACCTCTCTGCCCTCTGAAGGGCAGCAGTGGGGGGGGGGGGGCTCCCATACAAATTAAACACAAATTACTGCATAACTCGAAAATTAATCCAGCAAATGGAACCAAATTTAGCATGTGGAGGTTTTCGAAAGCGATAAATGTTTCTAAGGTGACTCGAGACCCCTCTCCTTTCTGAAAGAGGGGGCTCCCATACAAATGAATCACAAATTTCTGCATAACTCGAGAACTAACCAAGCAAATGGAACCATATATGGCATGTGTAGGTTTTTAAAGGCAAGAAATGTTTCCATGGTAGTTTGAAACCCCTTCTCACTCTGGAAGGGTGGGCTCTCATACAAATGAAACACACATTTCTGCATAATTCAAGAACTAATCAAGCAAATGGAACCAAATTTGGCATGTGTAGGTTTTTGAAGGCAAAAAAATAATGCTATGGTAGTTCAAGATCCCTCCCCCTTTTTAAGAGGGGGTGGGGGTCGCTAATACAAATGTAACAGAAATTTCTGCAGAACTCGCGAACCATTCCATCAAATCAAACTACATATGGCATGTGGGGGTTTAAGAGGCAGAATTTCTATATATGTAAAAATGAATTTCTGTCTGTCTGTCTGTCTGAATTTTATAAACTCGAAAACTACTGAGCCGATCGGCGTGAAATTTTGCATGGAGAGGTTTTTGGAGCCGAGGAAGGTTCTTATGATAGTAAGAAACCCCTCCCTTATCTGGCAGGGGGAGGGGGCTCCCATACAAATGAAACATAAACTTCCGCATAACTCAAGAACTAATCAAGCATATGAACCAAATTTGGCATGTGGGGTTTTCTGGAGGCAAAGAATATTTCTATGGTTGTTCTTCTCTAGAAGGGGGGGCTCTCATATAAATGAAACAGAAATTTCTACATAACTCGAGATCTAATAAAGCAAATGGAACCAAATCTTGACATGTGGGGGTTTTTGAAGACAGAATTTGTTTCTATGGTGGTTCGAGACCCCTCCCCTGTTTGGAGGGGGCTCGCATACAAATGAAACAGATATTTCATTTAAACATGAGAATTATCCAGGCAACTAAAACACAAAATGTGTATTTCTCGGGTAAGCAGCATATTCTGATAGAAGTTTGAACTCCTTCTTAGTCAAGACAGGGGATGCTTGAGCCACTTTCAGTGCTACATTTGAAAAAATTACGTTCAAATTTATACAATACGGCGTAGGCACAGAGAACAGACGTTCATCTTCGGTCTGCTACTTGTGTAAAACTTTTAACCGACATTTCAAATGTATGTCGTTATGCTCCTGGTAGGCGGCGCTGCAGTTGTGTGATAACTGTCATGTCAATGTTCATCAATAAAAAGCCAAGCACATAACTTGAAAAGTTTTGTTTGTTTTTCTCTGCACTTGCTTCTTATACCGGCTGCCCCCTATACTTTTACACACATTTTTCAAGAAAAGGTATATGGACATCCATGTCTGTTCTCTGTGGCGTAGGTATGAAATGCTTCTACACAGAAAGAAAACCCATGGTAGAAACCAACGATTGGAGGGCTAAATTAAAAACACACATCTATGTTTTATTTTGCAGAATTTACACACGTTAGCAAACATTTAAAATAAAACCATGAAATCACCAGTTCTATTGAATTTTCGTTCACTTAAAGTGACGGACAATACAGTAAGACCAAAGCCGGATTTTCATACAAAATGGTCATGTTTGGAGGCTTGTCTTTTACTTTCCCGTGAAGTAATTGAACTGAAATATTGGCAATAGCCTAGAAATAACCTGAATTTTCATCTTTAATAAATTCATAATTTCTCATTCACCACTTCAGAAACTACAGACACCACCTACGACAAAACAATATGACCTCCTTTTGATATCCATAGTTTAGGCCATGTTGATGAATGTGAATTACAATCTATAGTATACTGATATTAAAATAACCCGTGCAGCAATAATCAAAATGCAGATCCGCAAATTCGAGCATCCTTTATGGAAATGAAAAAGTGGTCTTATTGTTTTGTCGTATGCGGTGTCTGTAACTTTTAAAGTGGTGAATGAAAAATGATGTATTTAACGCAGATGAGAATTTAGGCTACTTCTGGACCACAGCCTAAATTTCAGCTCTATTGGCTCTCGAGAAACTGAAAGGCAAGCCCCCTAACATGACCATTTTGTATGGAAATCAGGCTTTGGTCTTATTGTATTGTCCGTCACTGTAGCAGCAAGCGTAGCAAGGCTCGCACCGGGTTCAGCCAGTTAATGATATTTTAGATAGTTGACTGTCGCGAAAAACTTCAACTGATTGAAGCAAAAATCCCTAAAACCTATCGAGAAATGACAAAGCTATTAGCGTTCAAACTGTTCCAGTTATTTTCAAATTTTGACGCTTACCCTTGCCTTAAGGCCTAGTCTAATCAAATCGGCGTGGGTGTGGTCCTAATAGAACGTTAGAACTGCATTAGATAGTAAGTATGTTAGAAAATTCTATTGTACACTCTTTCGAAAGCATTTGGTGGCCCTGAAGACGGTCGTTTGGTTTAAATGATGATACAACCTCGAGTTGAAGGCCCTTCTCCAGCGTCTCGACCAGTGCTTTGCTACGCATTACCTCTGGCTGCTTTCAGTTTCACCCGATAAGTACGAGCTCGCTCGGCATCGGTACATGGTCGTTTCGGAGGATTTTCCGCATATTCGATCTTTATCTCATTTTCACAGTTTCTTCCTAGAAGTAGTCCTAGAAGTAAGAACAGAATAACTGTTCATAGCCGTACGTATTGGAATATGCAGAAAATGTTACTTCGGAATATCATGTTCGAAAATCAAAACATTGTCCGTGATAGGGAATTTCTTGATACTTGCCGGAACGCAACATTCTTTCAAATTTTCCAACGCATCTCTTATTTGTAACATTTTGAATAATTGGGTAAATAAAATGGCAGTCGTAAAAGCCTCTAGTTGATAAGAGCAAAAATCTCAAAAACCAATCAATCAAGAAATGATCAAGTTATTAGCGTCCGGTGTTTCAATTTTTCGTGACAGCAGCCATTTTCAAATTGTACACAGTGGTCAAGGTATGCAACAAAGAGAAAATTAAAATTGATTTTAGAAACCGCTGGCTGCCAATTGGTACGAACTTGGGAAGTAATGTTAGACAAATTCAAATCAAACAAACTCTCTCAAAAAAAATTAAATCCCTCTCGGTCTAGTTAGCCTCGGTATAAATTTAGCCTGCAAAACAATATTATAAGACAGTACCTTTTACTTTCGTTATTTTCAATAGTTTTAAATTATTAACGGATAATGTTTGATAGTTGGTTTGATACGCGGAAAAATTTCCAACCGATTGATGTAAACATCTTGAAAATCCATCGAGCATTTATTAAGTTATAATCGTTTAATTTGTAACGATATTTCGTGACGGTCGCTTATTTTTAGATTTTCAATTGACACCTTACCCTTGCCGCAAGACGTAGTCTACGTCAAAAATAGGGAAAAATGGGCAAATGTCAGACTTTGTTTTGATCATATCATTCTACATCAAAAAAATACTCTTGGGCCTTTTTCATGACAGTATATTTACGGATCTCGATTTTCAATTCCGGAGCAATTCGCGATTAGGGACGTATATGAAAAATATAAACAAAATGTGTTTTCAATGCAATGCATAATGACTACAACTAAATCATGAGTTTTGACCTTTTTGGCCTGGTTGTGCTTTGATTTTATTCATTAAATATTGTTTTTGCAGAGGGCGTAGAGTTATTTCGTATTCAAAACAATTCACTCTGCGATTTACGCCATATTGATTGTTGACAAAGTGAAAGGCGTAATTTAAATCAAAACATAAATATGGCGTAAAGCAAAAAGCGATACTGACAAAAAATCAAAACAACGGCGAAAAGTAAAAGGCGATACTGATAAAATAACCAAAACAACGGCGAAAAGTGAAGAGCGAAACCTATCAAAATGTCAACAATAGGGCGATACTTTTATTTCCAGTACTTGTGGGGCCAACATTGAAAATGGCGTAATCTAACATCCTAGTATTGACAGCCGAATATTAAAAAATTGCAAATTTCAATGAATAACGAACGAATGTCCATCAGTATTATATGTGAATCAGAAGCAAGCTTTGTTCTCTGTCTGTATGCTAGATTGCATTTGAATTTATTCGTTAATTTGTAAATTACGGTTTGAAATTCTACTTGCAATATTACAATCATCATTTCCCTTTTGTTTACATTCTGCATGTTCGCCCTAATCGCAAATTGCTCCGGAATTATTCACTAACAAACAGCTGCAATAACTAATCTTCTCTTTTCTTCTTTACTTCTACCTAACAGCATGGATACTTTCCTCTCAACTGACTAACTCAGTTTAAATATATCAAAACATTGAAAGCAAAAAAACTGTCAGCACTAATCAAACCCCTGTTTACCCTCTCTTTCTACCTTTCTCTAAGGAAATGCTCTCCCGCTCATCTCTGGAAACGCAAAAACTGGAGCTGATGTCCGCCATGAGTGAACTTAAGCTGCAGCAAGCTGCCCTGGAGCGGGAAAACCTGGAACTGCGATCAAGTCTGATCAACGGAACTCCCCTCAGCAATGGCAACCATCTGAACGGTGGCATCAGCAATACCCTAAACAACAACAGCATTGCAGCTAGTCTTCTACGGCGAACCGGTCGGTTGGTAACGTCCACACCGGGCAACTCCATCAACTCGTCCCCGCTGCATCACGGTAGCCACGGTAATTTACCGCAACATCAAACAGCCACCTCACCTAGTCCCGTGACACCAAAAGTATGCCGCTTCCTCAGTGAAGTATATTAGAAAACCGACCACTAATCCATTTTCCACCCATTTCAGACGCCTCCCGCCTCCTACCGGCAGCGGGTGGAACTACACTACAGCAGTCTTCCACGGCAAGCCTTCGCCACAACGCTATCAACGGCCAGTGGGGCCAGTGCGGGTGGTTCCGGTGGAACCGACGCCAACGCTAACCTGAAGCGCAACGTAGCATTCGGTAATTGTTTGTCCACCCTTGAAACCTATATCAATGCAATCAACCTTGAAGCTGAAGCAGCGGCAGCAGTTGAAGAATCTGCTTCTACTTCCTACCTTTCAGCTAAAACTCTGGTCACCGGTGCCGATGGTGAGCCACCGCACCGACCTGCCGCTGTAAATATGTCCGCATCAATGAATGCCCTCTCGCTGTCCGCTGCGCTTGGCCAGTCCAACCTAAAATCACTGAAACAGACGTCCGCTTCAGCGCAGAACATCTACTGTTCGGTGGATCCACATGCTGCTTCCGGGATGCTCGAATCCGAGTCCGATCGATTGATCGACTTCGAACAGGACCATTCGGAAAGGGCTACCACTGAGCCACCTCCGGGCGGGCCGGCGGACAGTTCTTCGAATTCCACTCCAAAGCTGGCCGCCACCAGCAGTCCCATCTTGGATCGAGAATTCCACCAGCGTTCCAAATCGCAGCCACAACCCTTTTCCGTTTCCGCTGATCCGCTGCAGACTACGCTGATTGGGGAGATTCGTGGATTTTCCGTGCCAAATCTATGTTCCTATGTCCCTATGCCTTGAACTGTTTGCCTGTTTGTTGAATTCTTGTTGGTCTGACGTTTTCCCGAGGCTTTCGCTGCTGGTATCGTTTTGCTTTTCTCCGAAGGAGGGTGTCCGCGGGACGCTGGTCGTACGGAGGCTGATGCGTGTTTGTGTGTGTTTGTTCATTTGTTTTGTCGGTTGATGTTGTTTGGATGAAATTAACACATTTGGCGAAGTGGAACGTTACTTTTGATCGATTTGGATGGTCATTGATGGCTTAGTGAGGACCAAGTGAGGCAAGTAACGACTCTGCGAATCGGACAGCTTTCGACTGTGAAATTGGCTTGGATATTTCCAGAAACAATTGACAAAATTTAATACAGTTGATGTTTATTAAAAACAACAATGCTCAGACAGAAATCTTCAAATCAAGATAGAGCTAGAGCAAAGGCATGGCAACCACCATCGAAGTTTTTTACTAAGCCAAGGTGCTAGGTAACGACGAAAACACGCGGTCCTCCATCCAGTGATCAAAAGCAACGTTCGTAAAAATTAATTTGCTTGTTTCGATTTTACTCATGAATTGCCTCGTTCAAATCCCAAAGTACTGTGCTCCTGGCAGTCATTATTGAATTGTCCCCATCAGTGATTACCACCGGAAAATCCTGCTGCTCATCCCGACTGGCTCTTGCGTTAACAGTGAATATCTCCAATCCTCAAACCGTGTTTGTAGCATAACACCGTGGAACAATACTTAACCATGCATCTCGACGTTCATATCTAATACAACCAATGCAAGTCATTACCAAACCTCGTATTGTACCGCGCTGCTGTTCGTCCACCGTAAGCTGTACGAACCGTCAACTAATGCAAAATGACCTACCTTTTAACCAGTTTTCTGTTCTGTACAAACAGTGACCCGTTGCCAATCTGCGAAAACAAGCGCCTAATCTCTGTTTCCCTTTCATTCTCGCAGCCGATTCGGAGACCCTGTCGAGCGATCGCCTGGACGGGCAAACTAGTCAACGGAGCTACACACCACAGCCTTCGCCGTCGCCATCGATGAGTCACAAAAATCTGAAAGGTCTGCGAAACATCTTCGGCAAGATCAAACGGAGCAACAGCGGTACGCTGGAGGACGTTGACCCGGGAGAGTTCAAACGTGGTGGGGTTCGTGCGACGGCTGGAGCACGTTTGGGTTGGAGCTCGGAATTCCGACGACCGGATAAACCTTTTAAGGAGTGGAACCTGGAAGTGCTATGCCAGTGGTTCGAGCAGATGGGGCTCGGCATGTACGAGGAAGAGCTTAGACGATGGTTGAAGGTTGGCGGAGCTCCCGAGCTGATACGGGCGTCACCCGTAGATATTGAGAAGGAGTTAAACTTGAAGAACCCACTACATAGAAAGAAGATCGTGCTGGCGGTCGCCGATCTGACGGAGAGTGTCGATGCGGATGTATTGCTCAAAAATGCGGGCAAACTGGATACGCCTTGGGTAAGTGTGCGGGTCATTTGATGGAACTAAACGAAACAACGGATTTTATTTTATTCTTCCCCAGATAATTCGATGGTTGGAAGACGTGGGTCTGCCGCAGTACAAGGATAGCTTTATGGCCGCCCGTATGGATGGTCGCATGCTGCACAAGCTTACAATGGATGATCTAGTCACTTTGCACGTATCTTCCTGTGTGCATGTAGCCAGTTTACGGCGCGGCATTCAGCTGATGCGAGAACAGAAATGGAATCCGGAATGCTTCATTCGACGATCGATAACGGATGCGAACAGTGGTACCAAAGAAGACGTTCGATTGTGGACTTGCCACCGAGTGATGGAGTGGCTCCGGGCGGTAGATTTGTCCGAGTACTCGCCGAACTTGCGAGGCGCAGGTGTTCACGGTGCCCTAATGATATTCGAGGTGAAATTCACTGCCGAACTGTTAGCTGAGTTGCTAAGCATCCCACCGAGTAAGACGCTGCTCCGGAGGCACCTGGCGACGCACTTCAAGGAACTCCTAGGAAGGGACATCATTCAAGTGAAACGGGACGCCGAGAACACGCTCGGATTTCAACCGCTGACGTTGGCTGCCAAAATCAAGGTTTGTTGCTGCCGTTTTGAATATATTTCGGAAACACTGACTCAACAACATTCCATTGCAGACCCCAAAAAAGTCGCAGTTTTCGCTGAAGCGTAAGAAGAGCTCCAAGGGCGGGGACGAGTGGAGCGACTACGTTTGTCCCATGGGTGGTGACTCAGGTCAGGAACATCTTCCTCCCCAGCAACAACAGCAACAATCATCACCGCATCAATCACTGTCCACTGCATCCTCTTCCTCCTTTTCGGTCGCGGCGGCAGCGGCGCCCAGCTCTGCCGACACTTCCGTTGTTACTACTACCAGTGCCACTAGTGCCAGCAACTACCAGCAGCACCATCAGCATAGCTACAACTCACATGCTTCTCCCTTCCGCGCTAACACTAATCCTGTCACTAGCAATGCGAGCGTGGCTGTAAGTTGTTAATCTTGTTTCTAACCTCTGGGTGTTTGTGTGTAGTCATTGTTTGTATGTATCTGTGTTTTGGGGGGTTCTGGACGTTCGACGATCAGTTCACGTAAATCGGCATAATATATTCAGGATCAGTCAAGAGTTAAAAACAAAACTTTACTTTGAAGAGGGCTGATTGAGGTGGATTTCGGATAAATTTACGCGCACAGATCAACTTTATGAAAATTTACTACAGAGAAATAGTTAACGGAAACCCGTCCTTTGGGTTGATTGAAAAGAGATATAATAATTCTAATAATTATTGAATTCGTAGAGGCCTTTAACCAGATGTTTTAGAATATCGGACGACTATCTTGTGATGGAGACCGGGTTTATTTCAAATTATAAGGCGCATGAGGATCCCCACGTGCGCTGTTTCATTTGTTTCTTTGTTTATTTCTACAAAATTAAATTTCAAAATTTCTAAATCGTTACTTATAAACCTCTAATCATTGGCAGAAAAAAAATGTTAATTTATGACAATTTTGTTCTGATGATTATTGTCGTTTTGATTTTGAGTGGGACTTGAACCCTTCGTCATTTGTTCCTGATCGCAGGTTTTTAAATTGATTCGATATTTCCAGTTGCTTTCAAGAAACCTGTAAGTTACGCTATGTTTTATGTGATTATTATTCTCAAGCTCTAAAGAGTGAGTCGATAATTGTTGCGATACTTTCGATTGATTGGTAAATCACCTATAGTTATCGAATTGAAATCAAATGTTTACAATAGTTTAGAATATGTATTTATTTAATGCAGCCCACTTACGTCGGTTAAATTTTTTGATAACTTTTTAGTAACATGCTCGACCTTTGCAACTTGCCCGATTTGGGAAAATTTTCACCTAGTAAGCTTTCATTCCGGATCATTTCTTGGCCCTTAGGGCGAAACTTTTCGAAAAATCAAGTTTGTTGGCCAAGGTCAACGTCGGAATGTTCGGAATTCCGCTTGAACTGAGCAATAAGCGCTCTCTTCTTTTTGTCTTTCAGTTCCTGGCTTATGGTCCACTGTCATTAGTTCCTGGAAATTTTGGCAGACCGTTGAAATGGCAAAATTTGGTAAATTTCGGTTAAGTATGAAAAAAATTAAACGAATTTGAAAAGGACGCAATAATTATCGACTCACCCTCTAGTATTGATTATAAACTTGATTGATTGCGAAAGTTCTTAGTAACATTTAAAACAAATTGTAAACGTATAAGGATCGATTGCGATTGTCAGGGTGGCCACAGACTCGGGAAAATCGGGAAATGCGGGAAAAAGTCGGAAATTTAAAAATCCATCGTGAATTTTTTTCTTATGGCAGGAACTATGCTCACACTTTTTTCAAATTTATGATTTGAACATGGATTTGATCACCATCTATTAACTTTTGGTAACGACAAGTGCGCGATCGCCAACTTTTTCTACAAGTTACGAGGAGCAGTATCCATGGTCTAGCGCAGATCCAAAGGATTCCGGTTTAGTTTCGAATCCCAAAGTACTGTGTTCCTGACGTAAAAAAAGGCTTTAAAGGCCGGAATGTGGACTTGGAAATCGGTTTTTCCTCTAAATAGGCAAGTGAGAGAATTTCGCACAAAATTCCAAGAAAGATGTTTTGGCATTCCGCAACGACTGTCGGTCTTTTTACTGTGATCATTTTTAAGAAGCTACTCAACAAATCTCCATTATCATACCCTTAAAGCGTTACGTCACCTGCATCTATCCTGATCAAGTTTACACACTTCATGGACATAGCTAAAAAGCGTCTGTAGCTGTTTTTGGAAACGTTCGTAGATAAAGACCATCTGAGCGCTGCAGTTGCTGACAAAGTGGAAGAAGAATTTGGGCAGCTGTGCCTGATGCCATCTTCAAAGACATTGCAGGCCGGATTCCAGAGAAAAGAACAGCATTTCGACAAATTTTGGCTAGAACTTATTGGTCATTCCAAGAAGAAGCTGCCAAATTTGACAACGTTTGTTAAAAAGGTGCTGATCCTGACGCACGGAAATACGACGAAGGAGAGAGCATTTTCAATAAATAAATAGTGTCTGGTGGTGAACTAAACAGAAATGGGTTTGGGTGCTCAGAGAATTGTCTACGAAGCCATAACGCTGGAACTGTCAACGACGTTGAAATTCCGAAGTGCCAAATATGGCGAGTCGCTGACAGCACAAAAAAGTGAAGAAGCAGAAAGAACAGCAAAGGAGCTTGCAGCAAAAAAAAAATGATGCTTTTGGCCAATGCCCAGAGGGATGCAGCGTGCATTGTCGAGTAAATCAAATGCTTCAAAATAGAGAGTAGATACCAATGGCTTTTGAAGTATAAGTATTTGTGATTGAACTTGACTTATTTAAGATTCTGTTAAAAATTGATCAAGAATAAAAATGTACATAAGTGGCAGACGGCGTCAACCTCTATTTATCCTGCCTGTTGAGGATTTTTTGTGCGCTTCCACAACGAACAGTCAATGAATACACCAAACCAGCCGCGGTCCTCTGAATATGATTGTTTCAGTTTTTTCTTGTTCCATTTGTACTAAATAACCTGCCCATATAGGGTGTCCCAGAAAATCTAAGCACGATTTTGATGCGCCACTGTTGCTTCCACATGACGGTTGAATAGCTGATCATTATTGTGTATCACTGTTTACATTTCAATCTATAACTCTGTGAGTTTCAACTGCCGGTACATTTACTTTTCATGAAAATGCGAAGCATTTCCCCGGCAAACTCCAAACAGATCGTGCACAAATGGTGCACTTTTCCCAACGTTTCGCTGAGTCAGTTGCGAAAATGGAAGGTGTGAGCATCGGAGTAGTTCGTAACGCGATTTGGAAGTATGGTGAGGAGTCTTCCTTTCAGGACAAGACAAAATCTAAACGTAAACATGGACAAAACCTGAACCGAAAAATCACGCAAGCTTTCTCAAAAAGGGAAAATCAGGCAAACTTTCGCAAAAGGTTACTTCCGTTCGAGATGTGGCCAAAAAGTTGGGAACTTCGGAAAGTAACGTCGACCAAACAAAGCCACGAAATGGACTGAGGACTTTCAACAAGCAGAAGAATGATGTAGAAGGAGATATCCGGTCATCACCATGAGGCACCAATAGTGGACAGTAATGTTTGCTAGAATGAAAGATATGAAGAGAAAGTGTTGAAAGTTGCGTCAGTGTTCGGTAGGTTGAAAATTGAATAGAAGTATTGAAAATTGAGCAAAAGGGCATGGGTAAAGTAGTACTCGAACCAAGGACGTTACCATTGCCTAACAACTGTTTTGCTAATGCTTATTGGTTAGCTGGGTGGTACAAAGCCAACGTAGTCAAATTCGTACCCAAGAAGATGAGACTTCCAAACTGTCCCCAGGCAAGACATTTGAAACTTTTTGGGCTCTGACAAAGGCATATTTGCGCAAACATGTGCGGGCAGTGGATTCCAACAAAACTTTTGAACGTTTGGGAAAAAAGGAGAAAAATTCATTGGCAGTCTGTGCAATGAGCAGAGTTAGATCAAAAGTTCGCTCTTTTTCGTACGATTAAATGGATCTCGGAAATGTCACTGTGATTGTGGTTTTTCATTGGAAAGACAAAGTGATTTTTAATAATGCTGAAAAGCCGATTTTGACCGGTTTAAACCAACAGTAAGGATGCTATTGGGGCCACTCACAAAATGTGATAGTGGTTTTTCATTGGGAAACTAGGAGATATTTTATAATGCTGCAAAGCCGATTTGGACTGATCTACACCAACAGTCCGGATGCCGCTGGAATTCCTTACAAAATGGGACACTGGTTTATTTGTGATAGGGTGGCGAGACGAGAATGGCGAACGAATTCACAATTAATTATGTACCTCACGACAGACCCATCTTACCCGGCGAACCACGACTTCTCATGATCACTCGATCACTCGCGCAACGAGCAATAGGCAACCGAAACAATATACAAAACGCTACGCCCGATAACAAAATATTGCGGAACAAAATATGAACACAACCGATTCAACCGATGATCAACCCAAAAATATTAAAAATAAATTTTATTAATATAGATACATCTTCGCTAAGTTTGAAGTTAGATTGAGTACTAAAAGTGTATGTCATAGATTTTCAAATTCATAATTGTTACTATATGTACTTTCCGTGAGAGTTCATGCGGAGATTGAGTACTAAATGTACTTTTCGTAAATTTGCATGATCATACCACAGAGAACAGACATTGATGTCCAATACCTTTTTTTGAAAAACGTGTGTAAATGTTAATATGGGCAGCCGGTATAAGCAGCAAGCGCAGAGAAAAACAAGCAAAACTTTTCTGGTTATGTGTTTGTCTTTTTATTGATAAACATTTACAAGACAGTTATCGCAAAACTGCAGCGCCACCTACCAGGAGCATAACGACATACATTTGAAATGTCGGTTTGTTGTTTTACATAAGTAGCAGACCGAAGATGAACGTCTGTTCTGTGTGATCGTACTGAGTACAACATTTATTTTCCGTTAACTTTCAACTTCAGAATGAGTACTTAATGTACTTTTCGCGAACTTTCAAGTTCAGATCCATCAATTAAAGTTATTTCCGTAATGTTTAAAGTACAGAATGGTTACTTAATGAACTTTTCTTAAACGGTCATGTTCAGATGGAGTACTTAATATACTTGACATAAATTTTCAAGTTCATATGAGTTACTAAATGTACTGTCTGGGTATTTTAAAGATTCATTACTAATAATACTCTCCGTATATTTTCAAGTTCAGATTGAGTGCTAAAAGTACTTTTTGTAAACTTTCAAGTTCAGATTGAGTTCTAGATGCAGTTTGCGTGAAATTTCAGGTTCAGATTGAGTACATATAGTAGTTTGCGTGAACTGTTGAGTTCAGATTAAGCATTAAAAGTATTTTCTGTACATGATAAAGATCACAATGGTTACTAAATGGTCTTTCCTTGAGCATTCAAGTTCAGTGAGTACTGAATATACTTTCTGTAAACTTTCAAGTTCATGCTAAGTACTAAATACACTTCCGTAAACTTTCAAGTTAAACTACTGAGTACTAAATGTACATTCCGTGAACTGTCAAGAGCACTTCATGTACATTCTTTGAACTTTAAAGTTCAGATTGAGTACCAGATGCACTTTCTGTAAACATGCAAATTCATGTTGAGGGCTGAACAGTCTTGGTAAAAGCCATGCTCGTTAGGTTCAAACACGTGGATTTTCAGGCAACATAACATAGACTTCCTTTAAGTTCCAAGCGAAATTCTTATGAAAAATCTTGAAAACAATCGTAACCAGAAAACCGAAAGTTTTACCATCAATCTGTTTTGATATTCATGTATGTTAACAGGTTCATTTTCAAAATGAATCTCGAAATGTCAGAAATCAAATTCAATAAACCACAATGAATATCAATCACCCGTCGGAATCGGAAAATATGCAATAAAGATTCCTATAGCGCCCACAGTTTAGACCACACTATAAGAATCGGCGTGAACCTTATTTAGACGAAACTATTATTTTGGAGTTATTTGAAGATACAGAATATTGGTGTACATAGGGAAAAAAATTAGGTAGTTGGGGATCACCAGAATCTGCTTTTAATGGCAGCCACTTGTCTCGTCAATACCATTCGGATAAGGATTCAAAATTTCCTAATAATAAAAAGATATTAGAAGAATTGTCATGAGAGATGATATTTAGAATTCGTTTAATGATATTCATGCTTACCGATTGATAGTCAAAACAAATGAGACAGCTAATTTTTGACACGCACTTTGAGCAGACTTCCTTCATTGCAGAAAAAAAACTCAGTTTTCATAGAAGTAACAGAGGTGAACTCATTTGTTATTTGTTATTGAAAATATAACTATATACACGCCAGGCCTGATTTTACTTGATATGGATCGTAAAAAATGAAAATTCTCATATACATTATTGAGACCATCTGACATATTAGAATCTCCTTCGATTCGCCCCTAAAAAAGTAACTCACACGAAAACCCTTTAAATATTCTGTCAAAATAAAACAGCGATTCAAAACAGTAACAAAGCTGCTAGTACCGAAAAGCGTAGGAATGCATTGTAAGGTGCAAGCTGCATGCTGTACATCAGACCAAGGGGTTCTAAAATAGTGGACCAATTCCAATTCACTAGTTTCATCTTGATTGTTGTCTATACGGCCGGAATAAAACTAAAATTGTGACTTGGGATATCAAGGTGGACTGCTGTTTTTCGATTGTTAGGAAAAACTACTTACTCCACCCTTATTCTAGTTGGTTCCCTTGCTGTTGTACACATCAATTATTACAATTGCTTTTGCTTCTAACACTTACCAGCCTCAGAATTAAACGAATTTCCGCTTTTGGGTTCCAACGCTTTTAATGAGTGCCTTTTTTTCCTGGGAATGTTTGCAAGAAAAGAGTTCATTTAAAATGGCTTCGTTCAATCTTTTACAGGATCGTGGTAAAGCATTTTTGCCAGTCAGTAACATTTTGGTAAATACTATTTCTTTTCAATCATGTTTTGTCGTATATTATCCATTACCAGAATAACAATCATTTGCTTGGTTCGAAATTAATCTCACATTTGGCGATATAACTCAAATGGTTCCATGGAATGATCAAAGAATAACTTTTAAACTATGTTGTTGAATATTAAACTGATGCAAATTTTGTTATTTTCACTCCCTCTCGCGCGTTTTGAGCAGCCTCAGGAAATTTGAGTACATTTGTTAAGAAACTGACGCTATTTAAAGTTTACATGGAAATTACAAACTTTTCGTTCACTGTCCACTAGCTTTTCCTTAATCATTTTAACAAAAAGGTCTGAATCTATTTTTATAGGGAATTTTCTCAACTGAAAATGTTTTTCAGCCAAGCGTTTAATGAAAAGTTATTAATTACTTAAGAGATTGATAATATTTTGGCCTGATTCAAGCTTCTGCTTAGTCAGCAACACTGCACAGTGGTCCAGAATGCGAATTTAGCTTTAAAAAGATACGTTTTCAGCCTAAGTTTGAAGTTTTGAAGCAAAATTGTCTTCTACAAAGTTGTTTTTAATAATAAGGACCTTCTTTTGGTGGTCCTTGTTTTCAGAGAAATAGAAAATCTAACTTTTTTTATTTGCAGAAGTAAAGGCATATATTTTTCAGAAAAATTGTAGATGAAACAATTTTAAGCAACTTTGGTTGAACAACTTTTTCTGTAGCTTTTGAAATGACCGAATTACTGAAATCGTCGCTATCGTATGTCAAACAAAAGTAATTGTGGTTTTTGTAAAACAAATAGGACTTTTTCAAATGTTGATCTCTTTGATTGGGGCAGACCGAAAAAATATTTCTCAACTGCATTTGGAAGGTTTTAAATTATTGCAAATTATATTTGAAAACTGAAGATAGGTTATTTTTTTTTAAACTGAGTCAAACACATTTGAAAAGGGCGTAATATTATGAGAAAATCGTAAATAACTCGCTAACGGTAAAAGATATCGAAAGATAAGATTTATAGGTCAAAAATTCCATCTTTTTATGTTTTAAAAACCTTCTGGAGACAACTTTGTTGGCAAGTTTGAAATAAAAAAGTTAGAGCAAAAAACTTTTTTTTATAGGGAAATTGATGTTTATTAGAAACTTAAAAAGATGTACCTTTGACCTATAAATCTTGCGGATATCATTTACCGTTAGCGAGTTTATCACAATTTTCTCATAAAATTACGCCCTTTTCAAATGTGTTTTACTCAGTTTAAAAAAAATAATTATCTCCAGTTTTCAAATATAATTTGCAATAATTTAAAAACTTCCAAATGCAGTTGAGAAATATTTTTTCTGTCTGCCCCAATCAGAGAGATTGACATTTGAAAAAGTCCTATTTGTTTTACAAAAACCACAGTGACTTCTGTTTGACATACGATAGCGACGATTTCAGTACATCAAATGTTGTATTTTTTATTGTTCTAGAATCAATGGCAACGCAGCTTAGCTGAAAAAATTGAAATAAAAAAGCTAGAGCGAAATAACTGATTTTTATAGGGACACCCTGAGCTACGTAGGGAAAATTGCTCTAATTCGGTCATTCAAAAAGCTACAGAAAAATTTGCTCAACCAAAGTTGCTTAAAATGGTTTCATCTACAATGTTTCCGAAGAATATATGCCTTTATTTCTGCAAATAAAAAAGTTAGATTTTCGATTTATCTGAAAACAAGGACCACCCTAGTCTTCATTTACACCAAAAGAAGGGCCTTATGATTAAAAACAACTTTGTAGAAGACAAATTTGCTTCAAAACTTTAAACTAAGGCTGAAAACGTATCTTTCCAGCTAAATTCGCATTCTGGACCACTGTGCACTGTATTGTGCAGCGTGCCATAGTAGCCATGATGTTTGTTCTCTATTCCATTTGCCATAAATATGAAAGTTGCTAACTGTGCTTATTACAAGACACTAGTCACTTGAATGATTTTAATCTTAGTTTTGATTTAAAAACAGCTGTTGTTCCTACATTTATTCGAAAAGTGGCGTTACGCATAGTTGTTGCCATGAAAATTGTCTATTTGTTAAACTGAACGTTTTGAAGGCAGTTTGATTTATGTCTTTTTCGGTTATTGCCAGTGCGGCACTGGGTCCGCCCTAACAGCTGCCAAAACGTTTTTTTTTAATTAAATGGCTCTGGAACCGACCCAACATCGATGAGGTTCGCTCTCAACTTTTTTCGAGGTCCAACCCCAGCTCAAACGATTGCACTAATACCATCTGATTCGACTCTGGATCCGTTTTTGTTCAGTAATTGCGAGTCAGAGTCAGACCTGACCCAGGTTTAAAACCGAAAACGGCATTAGTGATTTTATTGAAAGGAAAACACAAATTAGACGGTTTCCATAGTGATTCCCATACAATTTTAAAACTGCTTGGACACAGTCAGTTTAAAACCAGATAAGTAAAAATTTTGGGAACCTTATAAAGACATAATTTGAATCCGTCAAAGCATGGGAAAGTGAAAATTTCTAAATTCGCATCAGTCTATTATTGATTATATTGGTTTGATGTTTTGGTTGAAATCTAACGGATCATCTCCTCGCTCATTCCAGACGACGAAGACTCCATTCAGTACCTACCCGGACAGCACCATCAGCAGCAACAGCAGCAGCACCACAACCACGACTTCCGGAGTCGGGTCCGAAGTTGCTTCACATCAACAACTGCTGAGTAATGCCTCTTCCAGCAACAGCAACAGTATCAATAACAATAACAACAACAGCAACAACAACAACAACATCGGTTCCGATTCGCCAACGTCGACGCGCAGCTCAACGACGTCCACATCCTAGCAGCGGTTGATCTCGGCCGGTTGCTCCATGTCGTCGACCGCTTCGTCCTCGCCGATACCGAGCAGCGTGATGTCGAGCAAGAACAACTACTTTATTGCATCCTTCTCGCCGGTGAAGGATGTTTATAAATCGGTTTCCACTAGTTCCAACTATTCTTCCTCGTCGTCGCTAGTTTCTACGGCAAGTTCGGCCCGACCCCAGTCCCAGCAATCGCACCAGCAGCAGCAGCAACAGCAACCGGGCCCCGGAAAAGGAGAGGGGGATGGAGGTGTTCCTGTTCAGCGGTCAGCCTCGTTCAATGCCACCTGTACAGTCCCACTAAGCATTAGTAAAACGACAAAAGTCAAGAATTCGGCTTCGTTCAGTAACTGTTCACTGTTGGCCAAGGTGGCGAAAAAGTCCGGTCTAAGTGGATCGTTAACAGCCAGTTCATTGCTGAAGTTTTCCCCATCGAGTTCGGCCAGCAGTTTGCTTCAATTGAAACAACAACAACAAGCCAATGGGATTACAATTTCAAGCAACATCACCGAAGCTCTGGCCATGGCCGGACAGAATCCAAATCCCTGTCTGTCAACGTCATCGTCCGGTCAGCTGAAGAACTCACCGTCGGCTTCGTCGTCTACTTCGTTAGCGTCGTCAACAACCTCGACGGTGACGGCTGGAGCCGCCGCCGCCGCTAGCACCGTACCTTCTCCGAGCTCCTCTGTCCCAACCGGTCCTGCCCTGTCGCTGTCTCAGTTCACTAAGAATAACAATGTTGATTATTATGTCTAATAATAAGCAAACCTGTAGCCATTAAGACGTAGGGACAAATATACACATATTGATTCATTTTATAGGTAGATCACATCGCAAGTAAAGCGATATTTTTTATGATTTTTAAACAACCCTTTTCGATGAAACCTACCATCACCCTACCATCGAGTTACATCCGAGTATCGTTGAGCCATGGAAACACTCACACGTACACCGAACGACAACCAATGGGAACAATCTGTTCCACTAGAAACGACCAGTTATATAAGCTAACTAAGTGGACTAATACAAACTATTCTAATGTGTACCTACTAGAACATGATCAGAGTAAATCGCACCCTCATTTAAGGGTCAATCGTTATCATATGAGAAACCAAATTTTCTACTAACCGACACACACACACTGAAACAAATCATTCTGCATAGGACCAGAGCAAGCTGACAACCGTTACCTTAGAAGTGTCATCCTAAAAGTTTTTCCGTTGAATTTGTTCGAGAAGAAAATTTGATACCACGTTAGTAGGAAACCGTTGAATTTAAATACTACAGTTAGTTGGTAAACACAAACAACTGATCGAGTTCTTGCGCATACTTGAAGCCAAAGACAATAAAATCACACACACACATGAACATGAACACACGTTAATATAAATGATAAGCCGTTCTCTTCTCTGCCCCACTGATCTTTCCTGCCGTCTATGTGCTTCATTTACCAAGAGCATCTTCCGGCTAACAGAACCACGAACATGTTCAGTCTACCCTGAAAAGCTAAGTGACAAACTAAGTATCTTAAATAAGATTGTTGACTAACCGTGTAGGTCAGAAACAACTCGATGATCGACGCACAGCGCTGAGCGATTAGCGATGATTGTTAGCAAATCGTATTTTGCTTGTCTAAATCTAATCCGATATTAACAAATTCCCCACACGTGGACCCTGTTGAAACTTAACAAATAATAATATTAATTAACTGCAACAGAATTAGAGCAAGCAAAAAAAACCGTTTAAGGACCTTACAACCGAATTTAACCTACAATATTGCAGCGGATTATGAGCCGTTTGAATAAAATGTTTACACACACGACGAAAGAAGCAGAGCAATTCTATCGACATTCGTACATACATACATGCATACATAGAAGGACGAGAGGCGCAAAGTTTGTTAGAAGTTGATCAAGTTGAAGTAAATAAGATAATTAATATTAGAAGAAAGAATGGAGAAAAAAAAACTATTGTAATTCAGTTATTGAGAAAAATGAATAATAAAAGGAAAACAAATTGGAATATCCGAGAGTTTGTGAACTTAATGACATCCATTCTACAGTTTGAAGCAGTGTGTTGTGTACTGTAGTTATTTTTGCAGCTTTTGTTCACATTTGTTCTGTTGTGTTAACGGTTCGCGTTGGATAGACTTTTACTTCTAGAAAGAAATGAGTTTTGAGAAACAGTGTGAAAGTTAAAATTAGTGCAATGGCTAATCGTTTGGATGTCATCCGAATGCGCAAATTTCGGAAGCGAGTAAATATCGAACGTGTGGGAAGTCCTCCGAAACTAACACCATGTACCGATGCAGAGCGAGCTCGTTGTTATCGGGCGAAACTGAAGGCAACCAGAGGTAATGCGTTGCCAACTACTGGTTGGTGGAGAAGGGCTTTCAACTCGAGGTAGGAAATTAAATCAAGTGGTTATTGAACTACGACGCCACCGAGCAGTGGAAGGGACAGCAAATATTCACAATACCATAGGCTATCTGTATATTATCTTCAATGTGTCCTAGAACGTTTACGGTGAAAGTATTGCTCAGAACTGAACACACTTTGATACGCTGGATAACTTGCTTAACGCGGATGCGTGCTCGTGATATGGCTTCGTTTCTTGAAGCTTCCAATGGAACTAATCTCTCACCTCGCATGAATGATGGAATGTAATGAGATGCACTTTGAGGACCACTCAGCTTCAATGGAAATTCCTTTGTTAATCATAATCTCATCCACATGTGATTCCAATCGCTCTATTAATCTCTCACTGATAAAAATAAACTTATTCAATGCTTTTCCGGAGTATGTCTAGCTTCCAAAGACATCAGGCCTGCTGGAGTGTCGTCTACTAAAAAAAAATTAGAGGTGGGTTATATCAGGGATATAACCGCGAGGTTCACGTAGGACCGCTTTGGTGTACAGTAATAATGGTATCATCTAATTTAAACCTAGTATAACATATACCTTTAATATAATTATTTTATCTAATATTATCTAAAAAGGAAAATCAACCATAACTTTTCAAACCGACATAAGTCGCAAATGTAAGCAAGCTGTGATTGTTGTGCTAAATTGATGCTATTTTCATTCTTAATATACAAGTAAGTACAGCAACCGTTCGCTAACTGGGCTAAGTGCATAGCCCAGTTAGCGGATGCTGCTCGGTAACTGGGCTGACATTTCAAATGTAAATAAATTTCGAGGGGGCTTTAGATCAGATTTTGGTTGGCATTATTCATTGCGCAATACATTCAATTTGGCTATAGCCCAGTTACCAAGGCCTTGAATTAAAAAACAGCCCAGTTGAAAAACAGCCTAATTAAAAAACAGCCCAGTTAAACAGAACGCAGTTAGCGGAGCAGTTCTTGGGTTTTTTGACGTAGGACTTTTGCGTCTCTCTTTTCTATTCCTGTATAGGGGCGCCGTTTTTAAAATTTCTGAAATCGCAAGTATTGCGCAGGTTTGGAGACATTGAACGATAATATCTCCTCTCTGGCCCCCAGAACTTTCCCGATAAATATTTCATTCTGGAGAACAGAACATCAAAGCTGAATCCCTTTAGCAAACTTAATTCATAACGTTTGAATAAACTATTTAAAATGTACTTAAAAGAATAATGTCTAAACGCACAAAGCTATTGGTCGAAAATGACATCATGTTTGCGCCTCGCTCTGATTGGTTCATACTGCCACAGTTACCGTGCCAGCGATTATCGAACATATGCGGAGACGACCGACCAATAATCAGTTCTCGCTGTGCATCCGTATGCGACAGACGTGTTTGCGGAGCACGTTGGTAAAATTTTACGCCCTTGAACACAGGAAGACCAGATTAGGAAGAATCATCCACATTATCTGCAGCTCTCCGGTGCTTGACCATTTCCGCGAGTAGTATCCTGCAGCCCAAGATGACTGAAGAAATTTCAATCACTGCAAAGGATTATTATCAACTAAAATCCGTCCTTTTCAGGACGATCAAATCAAGTTGCCAACTAAAGATTATGTTTGATAGCAATTTCTCTTGAACTCATCGAAATTTTTCATTACCAGGACATTTCTTTTCCAGGACGACCAAATCAATTTGCCAACTAAAGAAGAGTATATTTCATTGAAATTTCTCTTGAGCTCATTGAATTGTTTATTACCATTTTTTCGCTCAACATGGCGTTGCTTGAAAAGCCACGTCACAGAGAAAATTTACAAAATGGTAAATTAGTATCCATATATAAATCTCTATTCGCCATGTGCTTAGAGAAGCAAGCACGTTGGACATTTAATAAAGCAGAAATATTAACAGTTAATTGGGTGCGAATTGCAACACGGCAGACCGACACTTCACACACATATTCTTGCCAAAGAGTGGGTCAAGTTCAGTATAATTCCTATTTGTACATAGGTACATAATGAACTAGTTGCAGATATCTAGATTAGGTTGGTTGCTGGTCGTTATCAAATGTGAGCTCTAATTTTTCTGATCAAAATTGCTCTAATTATTTGGCAGTTTCAGAAGTAACTGTGCCCATATCTCAACTCTCTTTGGATGGGGTTCTGAGGCCCTGACAAGGGGCCGTTTTTCTGTTGCCTGAGGTTGAGAAGATCCGAATTTAACCTCCGAAACCCGCCTCGCTCTAATGAAAACTAATGATTTCATTTCCACGCTGCTATCTGGCGTAACAACTGAGAGCCCATCCCTTTTGCCAAAATTTGATTAGCATAGCCTTAGTTGATACCCCCCTTCCTGTCATGTAATGGTATATGCCATTATATCATTCGTTGATTGATCATCGACACGTTCAGACGTGTGTATCCCGCTCTCGTGATAAAAAAGCGCTTTTTGATTTTTTTTCGCCTTGCGGCCGGAGATCGAGAAGACGCCGCCTGGAGTGGCTGGTACGTCCGCCAGGACTATGCAAGCGGAAGACGCCCGACGTCGACGCTGACGTAAATCATCTCTTCGTAAACAACTAAAATCCGTCCTCTTCAGGACGACCACATTAATTTGCCAACTAAAGAATATGTTCGATTGAAATTTCTCTTGAGCTCATCGAACCACGCACCGGCTCAACATGGCGTTGCTTAAATACCGCGTCCCGGAGAAAATTGCCAAATCAATCGCCCACATCATCTTCGTGGTCAAGTGGTTGGCGGCGTCGCCCGTCGTTCAAGCGGTTGCCATGAAGTTCCCGATCCAGCTTGTGGAACTTTTTGCAAAACGAAAATGTCCAAACTGGTCTACTTGGTGTAAGGTTAAATTGTTCGTAATTCGCTCTACACCCAAAATAAGAGAGCAAGATTGCAATACAATTTCGCATGATTTTGTTCCATTTCTCGCTGTTGATCATAACTTGGATGAAAAATCTAACATTTGATTAGAGCGAATCTGCTTTTGTAAACAAACACTTTGTTTGCTAATTTATCGGACGTTGAACAATTCCTTCAAATTGAATATATCAGTGGATAGAAATAAAGCTCTTCTTCTTTAAAAGAGTGCTTAGGTTTATTTTGAAAACAAAGGTTACAAACGAATTATTCAAAGTATTGCCCATCACTAGCTACGACTTTTTCCCATCTTTCTGGTAGAACGTGAATACCATTTCGATAGAACTGTTCGTCTTTTGATGCTATCCAAGAATCAAGCCATTTTGAGATGTCATCATATGAGGGGAATTTATGACCAGTGAGACCATGTGCCATCGAACGGAACAAGTAATAATCGGACGGTACAATATCAGGAGAATATGGCGGGTGGGGTAGGACTTCCCATTTGAGCGTTTCCAAGTAGGTTTTCACGGGTTTCGCAACGTGAGGTCGAGCGTTGTCATGCTGAAGAATCACTTTTTCGTGTCTGTGCTCGTATTGTGGCCGTTTTTCGTGCAGTGCTCGGCTCAATCGCATTAATTGAGTTCGATACCGTTCCCCGGTAATGGTCTCGTTTGGTTTCAACAGCTCATAAATAAATAATACCGACCTAGTCCCACCAAATACACAGCATAACCTTCGCAGCGTGAATATTCGGCCTAGGCGATGATGTTGAAGCATGCCCGGGCAGTCCCCATGAATGTTTCCGTTTTGGGTTACTGTAATGAATCCATTTTTCGTCACCCGTCACAATGACGATGTAAGAAAACTCTTCCTTTTTTGCCGCTGGAGCAGTTGTTCACAGACGAAAAAACGACGCTCAACATCTCTTGGCTTCACATCGTAAGGAACCTAAGTTCCTTGCTTTTTGAATCCTTTCCCAACGCATGCAATCGCTTAGAAACGGCTTGGCGGGAAACTCCTAATCCTGAACCAAGCTCTTCTTGCGGTTGACACGGACCCTCATCGAGCAATGCCTCCAATTCAGAGTCTTCCGAAAGTTTTTGGCCTTCCTTCACGCGGACGATCATCAACACTGAAATCACCGTTTTTGAAGCGACTAAACCAATCCACGACACGTTGTTTCACTCAGAGCAGCATCTTATCCAAAGCTTTTTGGAGCTCTCGATGTGCTTCAGCCGCCGTTTTCTTCGAATGAAAGAAGAAAATCAACACTTCCCGCAAATGACGATTATTTGGCACGAAATCAGACATCTTCAAACAACCAAAATATATAACACTAAACCAAAATCACTGATTTGGCAAAGCGGTTTGTTTACCATATGTCTGAGCTTGTATTTAACCGGTTTACGCTGCACAAAACCCTAACCATCTGAAACTCTTTGTTTAGATCTGTTTAGACAGTTCAAAGACAACGAACTGCGAGATGCACAACAGTCGGAAAACGTTCATGAATTGCAAGAGAAAATATTCTCCAGAGCGCTTCATTGCGGTTCTCATATCGGATCGATCCATTTGATACTTGATAATCGCCATGTCACTTCCTATGGTGAACTGGTTTCTAGCTCACAACAGCTTTTTGGATCTTCTTAAGGTTCCGCTTGACGATGGCCCACTATTATTCGATTGGGCAGAGCTCTGGCGTGCTGGGAGGGTTCTTGTCCTTGGGCAACCACTCTAACGTTGTTGGCAACATACTACTCCATGGCCTTTTTTTTCTAAATGGCAAGATGCCAAAGCCGGTCAAAATAGAAAGAATGATTTAAATAAATCTAGGTTTAAGATTATTTCCAGTTACTCACTCATTTAGCGAATATAGAATATTAAAAAATAAATCAACTCAAATAACTTAGGATTATATTTTTCCACAACGCTCCTAGTCGTTAGTTTTCACTTTCCACTTGTCTTGCTGTCCTTTTGACAATCATTCGCCACAGTGACGCGACGCGTTGACGTTTTCTTCGCCGCGGTGACGCGAAGCGTTGATGGACGTTGCGGTACAGTGCTCCCAGTTGCAACATCCTCACCCCCGTAACACTGGCCACTAGGTCCAGTTTTACAACCTAACTCAACCTCCAACACGGCCAACTTTGATACTGGTCTTCGTAGCATCCCCCTCGCAGTCTGTACTACGGCTTCGCGAACTCTTCCATCACCCGCAGTCTTGACTTCCTTGACTCTTCCTCGCATCCATCCGTTCCTTCGACTATCTTCCACAACATAGACCAGATCGCCTACGGCTATCGGTGTAACTTCGCCGAACCACTTCATCCGTCGGGTTAACATCGGGAGATACTCTCGGATCCAACGCTTCCAGAAGACGTCCAGTTGGTGTTGTATTAACGTCCAGGAATTCTTCACGGCGGTGGAAGGGTCCGTTATTGGTATAGTAGGCTGACGAACACCATTTGAGCTTCCTAGAAGGAAGTGATTTGGAGTGAGAGCTTCACTTTCAGCAGCATCCAGAGGTAGGTAGGTGAGGGGTCGACTGTTGACAATGCCTTCAGCTTCAACTGCCAGCGTTTCTAATCCTTCATCGTCCAGTTTCCTGTCGCCTTTGTAAGCCGCTTCCATGGCTGACTTTATCGACCGCACCATCCTTTCCCAAGCACCGCCCATGTGAGGTGCCGCTGGAGGGATGAAGATCCATTTGGTGTCTGTGTTGGTGAACGTCGCAGCCAAATCGCCATGTATCTCGCGAAGCTGTTCACGCAACTGACGTTCAGCCCCTTGGAAATTTGTACCATTATCCGTGTAGATCTCGGCCGGTGCCCCTCGGCGGCAAACGAAACGGCGAATGCACTTCACGCAAGAAGGTGTTGAAAGACTATGTGCAACTTCAACATGGACGGCACGAGTGGTGAGACAAGTGAACAGACAGATCCAGCGTTTGGCATTATTCCTTCCTACTTTCACAAACAACGGTCCAAAGAAATCGATTCCGATGTACGTGAATGGACGACTGAACGAAGACAAACGAGCTACGGGTAACGGTGCCATCCGCGGAACCTTTGGAGTCGCCTTCATCACCTTGCACCATTGACAGGTGACTGCAACTTGTTTCACTAATGTCCTCAGACGGGAGATGTGATAGAATTGCCGGATCTCATTTACAACTGTTTCGGAGTTCCCATGACCGTATGCCTGGTGAAAATCGTCCACTACCAGTTTCGTCATCGGGTGCTTTCTGGGAAGAATCACCGGAAACTTAGCGTCAAATGGCACATGCGGCGCAGCTCCAATCCTTCCGTCAACGCGTAGCACTCCACGATCATCAAGACTTGGTGTCAGTTGGAACAGACTGCTCGATTTAGGCAACTCTGTTTCGCCTTTCGTTAGCAAAACCATCTCGTCCGGGTATTCTTCCCACTGCACACTCTGCAGCAATGAGGTTTTTGCTTTCATCAGCTCTTCTTGGCTCAGATTCAGCAACTCCAGTTTCTCTCCTCGATGTTTGCGTCGGCAGTTGTCAACAAAGCGATGTACATACGCTATGGCACGTATCAATCTACGCCATTTAGAGAAGCGAGAAAAGTTTATCACATTCTCCAGAACTGTTATTCTCTGGATAACGAAGCATGGACGTAGCTCTTCTGCTGGCTGGATCGCGATTTGCGATTGCATCGGCCACTCTATCTCTGGAAGTTGAAGGAATTCCGGTCCATTGAACCACTCGTCGGTTACGGCTGGACATATTCTCTTTCCCCATTTAGTCGCGGCGTCTGCTGGGTTTAACTTACTTGGTACCCAGCGCCATTCTGCTATGTCCGTTGTTGATAGCAACTCTCCTATTCGGCATGCTACATATTGTTTATAGCGGCGATGATCGGCCCGCAACCAGGCCAAGACCGTGGCAGAATCACTCCACAGAAATCGCTGGTTTACTTCGACGCTGTGACTCTCCTGTACGAACGTCATCAAACGGCTGCCTAGTACAGCAGCTTGTAGCTCTAAGCGGGGAATGGACAATGGTTTCAAAGGGGCTACCTTTGTTTTTGCGGCAACTATCGAGCATTTTGCCTCGCCTTCATCACTGACTACTCTGAAATAGGCCACTGCGGAGAAGGCGACTTCACTAGCGTCGACGAAGATGTGCAGTTGAAGCCTCTTATACGTATGCACCATTGCTTCCTTGAAGTAGCAACGTGGGATTCGCAAGGTTGCGATCGTAGGGAACAAATTGGTCCACCTGCTCCACCGTTCAAAGATTTCCCACGGCACCTTTTCATCCCATTGCAGTCCTGCTCGCCATACGTCCTGGAGCAGAATTTTGCCATGAACTAGGAATACACACAGAAGCCCCAATGGGTCGAATATCCCCATCAAGCATCTCAGCATTTGACGTTTTGTTGGTCGTTCACCGCTGTCTATAACTCTGACATTGTTTGACAACCAATTTCTGAGCTGGAATCCCCTTTTCTTATGTATGACTCGGATTTCATGCAAAACCCGTTTTGCCTAACTTTCACTCTCGAAGCTATCAAGATAGTCATCAACGTAGTGGTTTTTCAAAGTTCCTTCGACTGCTCGTAGGAAACGATCGTTGAATATCTTCGACATTTTTATTTTTAACATATTGTGCTGAAGCCGGGCGCGAATCAGCAGTTGGTGAAACATTTCTTTTATGTCTGCCGAACCTCCGATATTGTACAGTCGGAATCGTGACAAAACACCTGGAAGCGAACTTAGCTGGTCTGGGCCTTTAAGTAGCATAGAATTCAGAGATATTCCATCCACTTTGGCAGCGGCGTCCCATACTAGTCGCACTTTCCCAGGTTTTCGAGGGCTAGTGACTGCACCCAATGGCAGATACCATACACGCTTCGGGTCTGCTTGGACGAGTTCTGCTTCTGTCGCTCGACGCGCGTAGCTTTTCAGCTGGTATTCTACTATTTGATTTTTTAAATTCTCCATGGGCATGGTATCCCGCAGCATCCTACGCTAAAGATATTCCAGTCGTTTCTTAGCCATATTGTAGCTATCGGGGAATTCGACAACATCATATCTCCTCAGTAGACCCATTTTCAAACTGTTCGCCAAAGGGTCGTTTGCTCCATGATTTTTCTTGCACGCGTGTTCTCTTCTGATTCCAGCAGCACTCGTACCTTTATACCTGCATAATCCTTTACCGCATTATGTAGTTCTTGACCACTCAAGCATTCACAAGCGTGTTAGTTTAGCGAGTTGAAAGACACCTTACTACGTCCACCGAAGATGCACCATCCTAGTCAGGTCTTTACTGCAATAGGTTCATTGCTTTTACCTTCCCTCAATTGAAGTGGAATAGTATGACTCGCATTATTGACGCCTATCAGTAGACGTGGAACCGCTTTATCGTAGCCACTCAATGGCAAACTTCGAAGATAACGATACCATTGTGTTAACTTGTTGTAATTGAGGGTTTGTTCTGGTAGGCCGAGCTCCTTCACGATACGGACGTCGTTAAGCGCGATTTTTTGCTGGCTGCTTGCTCCGCTTATCGTGACTCGAACTTGCTTCGATTCAGACTCAATTCTGGTGACGTTTCCTTTCCACTTTAGGCACAAAGGGCTGCTCAACCAGACCAGACCAACCTCAACCAGATCGGAGCCATCACCCAGAAAGGTGAAGGTTTCAATGGTAGCTAGCGGCCTAGAAATCATGACGGGTAAAATGCGGAGCAGAAAAACTGGTTTGTATTGAATATGTGTGTGATTCTGCATTGTCGACAATCCTTTTATAGGCACCCGTCGACATTGGTTCGACTGGCATGTAACAGTGGGTAGTGTTGATACTGACACCCTTCAAATTCACACTGTTTCACATTTCTGTAACTCCGCTTCCCGTGAGCATTGAGGCAACTCCTACACAGTCCGTTGTTTAGTGCGAATTTCCACCGGTTGTTTATCATCATCGCCTTGAAATCGGTACACTCTGCTACACGGTGACTCGCCTTCTTGCAACAGGAAAACACTCGATGCTTCTCTGGCAACAACTCACGAACTGATTCTACTGCACCCGCACCCCTCTGTTTTATCTTCTGCTGGTTGCCGTGATTCCCTCCGACGTACATTGTTACTCTAATAACTACCGTGATAACTCGCAGCATGGAGTCCCCGAATGCTTTTCGGTTGACTATTGGCTGTTGCTATATATAATCTGCCCACTGAATTTTAGTGTGGGCAGGTAGTTTCTCCACCAGCTCCATCAGCAACGATGGGTTGGAAAGATACTCCTGTTGGCCTGCGGCTTCTAGGATGTCACATAGGCTGTGTACTGCTATACCGAAGTCGATGATGGTCTCCAGCTTTTCCGCGTTCGGTGCTGGAACACTGCGCACCTTTTGTAGCAACGCATTAATTAATAGTTCAGGTCTTCCGTACAACAAACGTAAAGTATCGATCACTTGTGGCACTGATTCAGGAAGCAACAACCGACTTTTGACAGATTCGTACGCGGTACCTTTCAGGAACCGCTGAAGACGCGCGAGATTTTCAGGACTGTTATACCCGCAGGCCAGTGAACTATTCATGAAGCTACTAATAAACATGGACCAATCAGTGGGATCGCCCGAAAACGACGGTAAATCGCGAGACATGACTTGTCGTGCGGCTAACTGCGAGGAGGATGAAGTAAATTGATCAATTATTGGTAGTCCCGAAGGAGGGGGCATTGTTCCGACGGATAGATCCGAATTTTGTTGTGGCAAGTGGCCAACATTCGGAAGTCCCACAAGTTGTGGAAATATGCTAGCATGTGGAATTGAATTGGCATGCGCCGAAGGACCAGTATTCGGCAATCCCACTTGTGGGGATATTAATCCAGTTTGTAGTATTGGATTTGCTGATGGAAAAATGCCACCACATTTCTTAGATGATGGAAGGGTGTTTGCTTAAAATGGCACATTTTCTTGAAAAGTGTTTCCGAATTGCTTTTTTATTTGTTGGAGGGAGTTGTCAGATTTCAGTGGCATGGGTGGATTAAATGTTGGATCAAAGGGTTGCTTACCTTGAAGTGTTACGGGGGGACTTGAGAATTGATTTTACCCTTAGTGTTGGCTACCTGTTGTTGTTTTGGAGCCGTTTTCGAGATCTCACCGGTGTACTGCTGCTGATCTCGCTTGGCGTGGCTTTGTTGTTCTCCTACGTCGACAATATTTGCTCCTTTCCACAGCATTGATGTGTTCATCGCCATACCTCACAATGTTTGCTAATTGTTTGCTGCCTGCGGCGTTGTGTTGTCGGATCACAAAGCATGCACAGCTGCGTAAGAGTTCGACGGAACAGCTGAGTATGCCGGATTGCCTTTATCCAACTTTCTTTGGTCGAGTAGTACGCTCTACGGAGTCGAATAAGCTGCTGCATTGTCTGCCACATACCATGTGCCACCACCCTTGCACTCGTCACATTGTACGCAGTCATCCACCGCTTCAGGGCGATCGCAACATATGCAATCGGTGGTTTGATTTTCGGGTGTTTTTGGAATCTTCATATCACCTGATGCTTCCGTATTTTGGCATGATGAATTGTCTTAAAGATGTGTCACGGTAATGACCAACAACTGAATTCTTTTAGCACCTTTTTATTGTTAAAGAATGCTTTAAGCTGTAATTAGGGAATCCGTTTAGAAAGTTTTTTTTTTTTTTTTAGATTTAGGTTAGGACTTACACAATTCAGTGTCACAGGTTGTGTTACCGCAACTCATTAATCCAAAGTATAAATTTCACCTAAAACTATGTACTAGGAAAGAATGATTTAAATAAATCTAGGTTTAAGATTATTTCCAGTTACTCACTCATTTAGCGAATATAGAATATTAAAAAATAAATCAACTCAAATAACTTAGGATTATATTTTTCCACAACGCTCCTAGTCGTTAGTTTTGTATGAAGAAAAAAACCTTACAAAGAAATGAGTGACAAGGGCTTATAAATCG